>BSBK01006353.1:0-242712 GCA_027943335.1 Chamaecyparis obtusa | reverse complement strand
TAGAGAGAGACAAAGAGAGATAGAGATAGAGAGACAGAGAGACAGAGATAGAGAGATAGAGACAGAAAGATAGACAAAGACAGATACAGAGACAAAGAGATAGAGAGACAGAGATAGATAGACAAAGAGAGATAGAGAGGAGGAGAATGATAAGGATATTGATGCTCCACTTAGTCGTTACCCTAGAAAAATGAGCTAAGTGGAGCATCAATATCCTCCTCTCTCTCTCTCTCTCTCTCTCTCTCTCTCTCTCTCTCTCGTGCTAGGTCTGACTTATATAATCAAATGTTGATCCAAACTCTCTCAATTATTTAATTAGTCTATATTTATATAAAAATATTATTTCTTTATGTAGTAATGAATTAAATAAGATTTGAATAAGATATGGGGGGAATATGTATTGTATTGAGAGATTCTTAAGTACCTCATGCCAGTTTATAACTCATGAGAGTTATAACATGAGATTTTATAGCTCATGTACCTCATACTAGTGTGCTTGGATTAGACTAGACATTATCCAACCACCTATGAGGGTTGTCACTATTATTAATTAGTGTAAAAGGAGGACCACCTGTGTGTTATAGCAATTTATATAAATACTCACTATTTGGATAATGTCTAGTTTTGGATAATTTGGCAATTCTGGACTTGGGCCTTTGATCTTCGAGCACTTTATATAATTTTGGCATTCTGGACTTGGGCCTTTGATCTTCGAGCACTTTATATAATTACTCACTATTTTGGATAATGTCTAGTCTAATGAAAAATAGTGTATACAAGGTATCCAAGCACACTAGCATGAGGTACATGAGTTATGTTCATATCACTAGATATAGATGGGCATTAATGCTTAATTGAATGATACGTTCCCATAAAAATGTGAACTCCTATTAATCTATAAAATCTCATGTTAAACAACTACAAAATAAAGTCAACATAGTTCCTTTAACATAACCAAAGTTAAAATTAAATTATCTCTATCCCTAAGATAAACTAAGTAGCCTTCATATATTTTATGTCAAATCTTCCTTCATGCTAGTAGTTGGTGTAGGTGTACAAGGTCAAAGGCAGGAGTCATGAAGAGAACCAGGGTCATTGATGGATCCTTAGGTGTAGTTGAAACCAAATGGCCTTCAAAGGTCAAGGAACAAATGGAATAACCAAGAAAACACTATACATTAAATCATGTGATTGATAGCATATTGGGGCTCACCTAAGCCATAAACATGAAGAATTATTCTAAAAAAAGATGTAAACCATATATATGCACACTTGAGGCAAGGAGAAGTTACGTCATATCCATATTAAAATATTAGTTACAATATGAAAATACTAAACTAACTAATTCCTGAGTTCATTTCTGCATATGGTCACAACAAAGATATGTGATTACAATACAGAGAAGGCATCATAAAAATATAATTTCAGAATTTTCCCTATCCTGACACATTTTGCACTCAAATCCTTCATCGCGGATAAGTGGAGATGGGCGGATAGATGCAGATGAAGTGTCATCAACCCAACTAAAGTATCTGCAGCCATTATTTCCCTATGATGCCCAATCTACATTAGTTCTTATAATATAATGAATATTATTTACATTAGAAACATTAAATATATACACATTAGCAACCTTTTTTCTATTTGGGCACCACCAAAATTGCCATCCAAGGTTTCTCTATGTTCGTGAAGTCTTCAACACACACTACCCATCACCACATTGATAGTTTGACACATTGACAAGAGCCATCGAGCCTATATCAATAATGCACCACACCATTGTTACTACATTTATTACATAAATATTATAACATATAATCATATGATTATAATAATCATACATCCACCACTATTGTTCTATTGTAGATTCATGTACTTAAAAAATATTTTTTATCAATGGTTTGAACAAAGATGTCATTATAGGGCAGCAAGGACAATTTAACCATACCTGAGCTAGAATTAGTCAACTTCAAGGCCTTCATAAAGAGGGTTTCCAATGAACAAGTGTCCAACTTAAGGTCTCTTCAAAGGATACAAAACAAAGAAAAGCATAGTCCAACAAATAAGAATAAGTTTGCAAATCAACCTAATATATTCATACTTAGTGCTCATAGGATATAGAAACATCACTAAATCTCAATACATCATTCAAAATCCAACATCATGTGACTAGCAAGAAACCAAATACAACAACAAAATAGGGTCTTTATGTTGAAGATTGTAGCTGTGATAAAGATCTTTATCTCTAATTTTGCTATATGTTGAAATTGGGACAATACCTCTGTATTGCATCAACAGCTAGAGAAGATATTTATGATGAGATTTCAATCATTTTAAGTGAGCACAATGTGGCATTCAATGTGTGCTAGGTGTCACAGTCTAATATTTGATATTTTATTATATGAAGAGACATGGGACATGTGAAGAGTCATGCATTTGGAAATATGAAGAGACTTGTTTTTGGAAATTGAAAAGACCTTCGATTGTGATATGAAGAGTCTCTCAATTCTATACATATATGTGATTGCATCAAGTTGAAAAAATGTTGCACTTGAACTTCTATCATTAATAAAAGAGATATTTTTCTAGTGTGCCTGGGTTTTCTCCTCTAGTTGGAGGGTTTTTCGAAGATAAATTCATTGTCTTTTGTACCTATTTTGTTCTACTTCTATTTATTGTTGTTTATCTTTATTTTCTGGGCATAAATTTAACATGGTATCAAAGCGAGTTAGATAACAACATATAAGGGAGTTTCTCTTGTTTTAGTTGTTATATTGTGGATTGTATTGAGAATCTTTGTATTGTATGTAGGAATGTTAATGTTTAAGGCACGTGTTCTATCTTTTTGGTAGCATATCACATTGTACCTCTCCCACTTGGCATATCTTGTGTTGTTGACGATGATTTCATCTAGTTGTTCATTATTGTGTTGTCGATTTAATTTTGGAATGTTCATTCCTCTTCTCACATCATCAATGGTTCTCATATTATTAATTCACGACACTTATTTTGTGTGTCAATGGTTTCATACAAATATTCTTGCACTAATAAACTAAGAATTGGTGCCAAATGAAGGGAATTGTTTGTTTAGTGTTCAACAACAACACTTGATATTTAGAGAATCATATTCAATGAGCTTCAAAAACAAAAACCATCAACATCCAATCAGGCTGAAGATATCACCA
Organism: Chamaecyparis obtusa; assembly: GCA_027943335.1. Taxonomy (NCBI): domain Eukaryota; kingdom Viridiplantae; phylum Streptophyta; class Pinopsida; order Cupressales; family Cupressaceae; genus Chamaecyparis; species Chamaecyparis obtusa. The sequence goes on along the minus strand of BSBK01006353.1, from coordinate 239,527 downwards.
CTAATAAGCTACTCCCAATATCTTACATAGCTGTCACATTAGAGGTCATTCTCATAGCATGATAGTCTAGACATCTGTACATTAAATCTACCACACTATTCATCTCTAGCAACAGAGTCTTAAGATAAGCCTATATTTTATCTTGTCATCAACTTCTAAAATGAAGTTTGGAATACAAATCTCTATTTTATTTTGATTTGACAATCCTTATCCTTATCGCATATGAACTTAAATTTATTTACTTGGCCAGTAAAACAAAGATCAATTTAATTTCTTTTAGATTGTACTTACCAGATTAGTAGTTTTTAGTCAATTGTGTGATGGTGATTCAAATATTATATCCAATCGTACTGACCAATGGTTATCTTTACTAAACCATGGTGTTCTCTTTCTTTCCCAAAAAGATCCATCAAAACTAATAGAACGCATTGAATTTTCACATTCCAATGCATTATGTATAGTTCCTTTATGTATCTCTTCCTTGGATCTAGTCCTATTTGTGCATGATTTAAGTTGATCTTCAGTTCTGCTACCAATTTGGGAAAGACCTTTCACTAGAAGCATGATAATTGGTATCTCATAGGATTGACAATCCTTATAAGCCAGACAGCATAGTCAAGGATTAGTCATCATTGCCACATTTCTTATACTCATTAAGCCACCACTTGAAATGATTACTTCATGAGTTATTTGCCCAATAATTGTAACATCACTCTTCATTGTGATGGATAGAGGCCATAGCCAAAGCATTGCAAAGAAATAATACCTGAGTTGCATCATCATGCCATGAAGGTGAGTAGCACCAATCACAGCCAAGGAAATGATAACAGTATGCACTAATCCAACATATGGCTTGCGGCCTCAATGAAAAACCCATGGGTCATCATTAAAGCATACCATATGATCAAAATAGAGAACCAAATGAATGGAATGTATAAATGGATGCCCTAGCTCATGGGTAATCAATGATACTCTAATAAAGTAATAATAGTGGTAATATGAAGAGCACGAGCCAAGGGCATATACCATGTAAAACAATGGTGGACACTAGTTAGCATAGCAGAGAAAGAAATGTGTTGCCAATGATTCCATGAGGACCATGGGTTCTAAAAGTAGTAAGCAATATAACCAGAGAATCCAATGAACACACATTAACATAATGCCCTAGTTCACTAACACAGCAAGTGTGATAAAATCAAAGATGCAGATCAGGCTCATGGGCTATACTAATAGAAAATAAACATTACATGATGCCCTAGCTCATAATAAAATAGTGAGAATCTAGATGTAAATACCATAATCAAATCATCCAAAGAAATGAACTCAATGTCATGGACACAACAAAGCATGGAGTAATGATCACAGTAAGATGTGCCCTTGAAATACTAGGCTATGGAAGTATAGGTTCAATTTCAAGGCAGCATTACAAGATTTGACGCACACCTCATTCATGTCTGAGGCAAAGATGCAAGGTATGTGACAAGTTGTCACTCAAACAGATGAAATAAATAAAATTGTGAGGTTGCGATAAAGGAAAAACACTTGAAATTGCTAATATTCCACCAATGGTCCTACTACTAATAGTACTAGAACATTCCAAGAGGCACAACTTCTAACTTTTCCATCTATTTGAGAGGTAGTAGAGCCTAAAGCATAAATGTAGAATGATTGGTAGTAGTGATGCTAGAAATATGCTAGCTGAGTTATTTAATGCGCAAAATAAGGGCAGATGGTGCCATTACAAATTCTTCATTTCCAATGGCATTGCATTGTAAAGAGGTCATGTCAAAGACAAGAAAAACAAGACCATCATGAGCCACTAAGGAGGATAAAATTGAGGAAAACAATCTTGGATAAAAAGTAGAACCATTCCAAAGTTAATATTCTAGTGGAGTTTGAGTCATGACTCTTCCAAAAGGCACAACTTTTAGAAAGTAAAGGTATAAAGGGAATGAGAATTGATATGGAGAATCAACAAATAAACTTAAGGATGCTGATTTAATATCTCTAGAACTGCAGTGACACCACAATAGTCAATGGTGATTTTGGATAGGAGGAGCTTAGTAACTACCATATGAGATGATCTATATCATGGAAACTTGAATTCATATTCAGCTATTCCAGATTAGACAAGAAAGAATATATACTCAGCAAACAATACTATCTGCCACATCTTGTCAAGGAACTTTTCAATTGTAGATATAGTGACACTGTTTGGGTCGCTTAAAGGGGTGTGGCATTATCATCTGGAGAAATACATTTTTGTATACAGACCATGACCAGCATTGGATGTATCAAACTTATGTATATGACTCTATAGTGAGGTTTCATTTCATTGATGGGGAACTAAGGTAACATACAATCCATCAATGCCCCATCAGATGGATTGATTCAAGTGAGAACATTCAATGGTGATTTTGGACAAGAGGAGCTTAGTAATCACTATATGAGATGATCTATATCATGGAAACTTGAATTCATAATCATCTATCAGAGATTAGAAAAGAAAGAATCAATATTTGGCAAATAATACTATCCACCACATCTTGTCAAGGAACCTTTCAATCATAGATACACTGGCACTATTTGGGTCACTTAAGGGGGTTTGGAATTATAATCTAAAGAAATACATTGTTGTATACAAACCATGACCAGCATCAGATGCATCAAACTTATGTATATGACTCTATAGTGAGGTTTCATTTCATTGACAAGGAACTAAGGTAACAGACAATCCATCGATACCCCATCAGATGGATTGATTCAAGGGAGAACATTCATACATCCTAATTTCTATAGCTATCATCTCTTGCCTATTGGAAATGTGTTTGACCACAGGAGTCAATGATAGTGTTTAGTTTCATATATGATTCAATGTAATTCACTAAGGTTTCCTTGACCACAGACTGTGATGTATTAATGGGCACTTATATGATAAGGAAGGGCAGATGAAGTGGAAAAATATTTGGATAAATCTAATTTCACTCTTTTGGGAGACAATCCACATTTGACGTTAGTAGCTCACTCGGTTTGAACAGGAAATCATATCCAAACGTCACTGTAGAGGTTTTAAAAAAAAAAAAAATGGAAAGATGTAATAATAGTGGTAATATGAAGAGCACGAGCCAAGGGCATATGCCATGTAAAACAATGGTGGACACTAGTTAGTATAGCAGAGAAGGAAATGTGTTGCCAATGATGCCCTAGTTCACTAACACAAGTGTGACAAAATCAAAGATGCAGATTAGGCTCACGGATTGTAGTAATAGAAAATAAACATAACATGATGCCCTAGCTCATAATAAAACAATAAAAATCTAGATGTAAATGCCATAATAAAATCATCCAAAGAAATAAACTCAATGCCATGGACACAAAAAAGCATGGAGTAATGATCATAGTAAGATATGCCCTCAAAATACACAATGGTATTCAATCAAGTGATCAAATGCAAGTATTCTATCAAAATGCAGAGGAGATAAAGACACAATCCCTACCTCAACGAGCTTCAATTTGATAAGGAGAGGAAAAGCCAATTTTCCAAAACCAAGCTCAAAGATCAAAGGCCCGAGTCCAGATAAAAACTGCAACCCCTATACATAGTTTCAAATCCACCCTAGCTGATGAGGTTTCACGCGCTGCAATCCCTTGAAAAAATTCATCATGGTAATAATGAAATGAGAAATGAAATCTTTTTTTTTAATTTATGCCCATGTTCATTGAAATGTTGACATACATGATGTTGGTTGAACTTTCGACGAACACGGGCATGCATTAAAAAAATGAAAGTTTTCCTTCTATAATCTGACCAACCAAAACCTTTTTATTTCATGGTCAAAAATTTTGGTAGAAAAACTAGGTCAAATGTAATAGTGATAATTATCCCTTGGCAAAGGGATGTGTACATCATGAATATCATCATCATCATCAACAAAATGTGAAAAAGAATACAAGTGTGATGTATGATCAACAACTCACATAGCTATGACATCTCTAGTCTCAATGTCCCTAATGTAGACAAAATCAGGAGTGAACTCAACAATTTCACCTTGTACCCCATGTGTAATTTGGTAAATAGAAAGGAGATTAGTGGTCAAGGATGGTACACAAATAACATCATTAAATGTCCCCTCTCCCATAGGAATAGAACCTTTCCCACAAACTCTCATGAATGTGTTGTTACCCATCAAAATATTAGGATAATTATAAGGCTCAATAGAAGAAAACATATCCATAGAAGATGCCATATGATGTGATGCACCTGAATCAAGAAGCCATTTACCTTGCTCAGGATGCGTGGAAGCCAAAAGTGCTTATCCTTTTCCTTTATCTTTGGATGATGATGGAGATGTAGAAGCTACCAAATGTGTAGAAGGATTAGACACTGATGAGGGCAACTTAAGGTTGTGCTTCTGAATAATGTGAGTTAGCTCATCAATCTTCTTTTGAAAACACTTATGATCATCATGTCCTAGCTTTTTACAATATGCACATTTATCTCTCTTTCTTCTAGATGATTCCTCTCTTGAAGAGGACTTGGATTCAATAGTATTGTGTGAAGGAGATTCATTACCTTTGTCATGAGGCTTAGGATCCTTATGTTGTTTCTTTCCTTTTCCATTAGAAGCCTTTAAAGTAAACTCACTTGCAATCAATGCTTGATGTGTGGAAGGCTTCAATTGACCCATGTGTGCCAACTTTGCTTGTTCCCCGGTGAGTTGTGCTGCAAATTCATCAAGAGAAGGTGATTTGTATGCAGTACCAAGAGCATCCATAGTAGCATAGAATGTAGAAACAAATATAGAATAATCATGACCAAGCTTGGAAAGAATAGAAAAGATTAATTGTTCATCCCCTTTAACAATGCCACATGTAGAAAGCTCCAATCTAATAGAATTTAACTTAGAGAAAAAGTCTTGAATATTGTCAAAATCACTAGGATTTAGACCTATGAGCTCATTATCCAATCTGAATTTTCTCATTCTATCAATTTTACCAAAGGGTCCTTCTAATATGACCCAAGCATCATGAGGATGTGTGCAAGATGCAATATGAAAGTGCAAATCATGAGAGATAGATGATCTTTGGGAGAAAAGTGTTTTATCCCTTTGATCAAACCATTTTTGCCTTTCTACAACACTTGCTTGAGGTTATTGATCATGCCCAAGAGTCATTCTAAGTAATCCAATACTCAACAAATGATCACTTAAAGATACTTTTCATTCATGGTAGTTATATGGAGTGAGGATTTTGACCTTTGAATTATCCATGATACAACCAAATAATGACTGATAACTACTGATAACTCCTTCAAATGACTAATGCAAATCAAAAAATTGAAATCCAAGGATTAACCAAGTGCAAATATAGTCCCAAAATGACCTATTTCTGAAAGTGATATATCCACCCCAAATCACTAAAAACTGATTGCAGATCTGGAAAGTAGACCAAAAAACATGTACTTTCAAAAAACAATTCACCTCAAAATATTACCGTATGTGCCCAAATGAAGCCCTGGAAGTTGTAGAAATCAGGAACAAGCAGGAAAAGTCAAAAAAATCTGAAATTTATGATAAATATGAAAATTGAATTGCAAAAATAATACCACTGCTAGATTCTTCAATAAATTCTACCCAATTTCAAACAAAATTGCTCAAAAAAAGGAGCAAAAATGAGCAAGATATCACCCTTTGAAGTCAGACTACAAAATGAAAAACACCAATGGTGAAGGCTAAGAAAATTCAAACCCTAATGATGTCATAAAATCACTGTGTTAAATTTCATGACCATATGAACGTCACAGAATGCCCAATTTGGCATGTTTTGACTATTGGATGGCCGTCAAATTTAGGCTATGGTATTGATGACATCAGTAAAAATCTAACCATTGGGTTGACACAGCACTAACTATGCAGGTGACGAGGCGGTGTCATATTATGACATCATTTTTATAGAAGATGACATGATCAGATGATGTCACTTGGGTAATTGGGCATGTGATGTGGCACAGGGCCACATGTCTTCATCTAATTCATTGTCAACTCCTAAGGTGTTGGCCCTATTGGTGCCACGTGGCACTGTCCCATTCATCCGCATGGTGGGTTGTTGTGCACCACATGGCTACAGCTAAGGGGGCACTAATGGGTTTCCTATTGGGTGCAGGTGGGCGGTGCATGGTGCTTGGTAGGCTGGGTGGAGGTGGTGGTCGAGCGGAGCAGAAGAAGAAGGTTGAGTTTAAAATGAAAACACTCAGTAATCAATCAAACAAACCAAGCTGATCTTGTCCTTGTGCTCACCTCCAGTCGCGAGCTGCATGTTGACCTCGGTTAGGATGACATTAGCACCGATGCGTGATGCGGTCTGATGGTAGAATAGATAGATAATATTCTTTGTTGCATGTAATAAATGTTAGGGCACGTACCAAGCCCAAAAAGATATTTTGCAAAAAAAAATTCTCAAAAATAGCAGAATAAAAAAAATCAAAATCATACCGTAGAGGTGCAGATCAGGTCATACGGTCTAATTTGTATAAAAAAATTGCCTCAATTTGGACTTTCACCATATATGGGCAAGTTTATAGTCGATCTTAACCGAAACAACCTCCTGAATGCAATGCTAAGGTCAGATCTACTCCAAGATGCTTCTACAACATGCTGGTTCTCAAATCTGAGATTTGGACCTTCAAAGCTTGCAACAAGATCTTTTCAAATCGGCTAATTAAAACGCTCCAATGGCTCTGATACCATATAAGAATTTGCAAATAGAAAAATTTGAACCAAAGATCTAGAGGTTAAAGAAAATCACAAGAGAGATGATATGAATGCAAAGATTGATATTTAATGATCTAATGAATTTACCTTTATGATGATTACATAATAAGCCTCCTTATATAGGAAAGGTGATAAGAGATAATGATAAAGAGATGATAAGCTATTACTTATGCTAGGTCTAATCACATGTCCACCAAATGTGAATCATCCTCCATTATGAAATGAAGTATGTGCAATGGGATTAGGATGATAATGTGATAAGAGCACTAAAGGTGGATCTCACACCAAAAGTGGAATTTCTCCTACATTATGTGCTTAATAGAGGTGCAAACTCCTAGGTGTCTCAATCACTAACTACTATGCAATGCATTAACTGTTAGGATTAACAAGATAGAAATAACAATTACACGCAAATATAACCAATATCAGAAAATAATAAACCACACAAAAGAGGACACAATACACAAAGATTTAATGTGGTTCACCCAATCCCTGGGCTACATCCACCAATAGCGAGTCCAATATTATTATTATCTAGTGATTACAACTTGATTACAATCTGTAATCCCTTACAGCTCAATTCTATCGCAAGTACTAAAATCATACACAATGAAATCCCTAACCCTAAGCCATATTATACAATATTTTGTCGCTTTAGGGTTAGAATGAGTTACAACATGTTGGCCCAAAAATTACCAAAAATATGTCGGCCTCAAAAACTGGCAAGGTCGGGAGGAAAAGTGTATAGTACTTTCCTAGATAGTACTTTCCTCTTGATTTTCCATGATTTCTAGAGTTGTTTCCTCTCTCATTGGCTCTACCCCTGCTTTGCATGTTTAAGACACTACCTAATGTGGATCCACCTGAGATTTTCTTATGAATTTCCTCACTTAGAATAACACCAATAACATCATCATATTTTAGGGTATTAGAACTAGAAACAAAATTACTAACAACCATTACCAAGCCATTCCAGCTTTCAGGGAAAGAACACAAAATCAAGAGAGCCCTGACTTCTTCATCAAAAATAATATTGATAGAAGTTAATTGACTGGTAACTATATTAAACTCATTTAAATGATTAGCAAATGACCCACCTTCCACCATTTTCATATTAAACAAACACTTCATGAGAAATACCGTATTTGAAGTAGAGGGCTTTTCATACAACTTCTTTAGGGTTTTCATCAAATCTTCAGTCGTCATTGCTTGTCTAATATTGAATGCCACCAATTATACCAGGCATAATCAAATACTACCAAGAGCCTTTCTATCAAGGATTACCCAGTCCTCATCAGAAATGTTTGCCGGTTTATTGGCTTTTCCTTCCAATGGCCACCATAGATCCTTCTGATAGAGATAGTCCTCCATTTGCATTTTCCATAACTGAAAGTTCTGCCCATCAAACTTTTCAACCTTCAACCTGTTGGAGGTCTAAATTTTGGGCAAAATTTGAGTCCTATATAGTGATAAAACCCTAAAAAATGGCCTCTTAAACTCTATGCCCAATAATTAATGATAGAGTACATGAAATGGGATAAAATATTACATTAATTTTCAATTAAAAAGTTGAGATATTATGGAAGGAAGCTCTGTGACAAGAAAAATCAAAATTCTATGATCAAAGCCTTTAGAAAATGCTGGAATTTTGACCTACCGCAAAGATGATGTCAACAAAGGTAGAAGATGGTCAAATTTTAAAACTTTAAAAAAGACCCAGTTTGGGAAATCAAATTTCCTATCTCCAATTAAAATATTAGCTTTCCACAAGGTGTTTTGGTTTTTCAACCAAGCCCAAATCCGAAAGTTAAGTAGTTATTTTTTAGTTAGTTTATCATTTTTTCAAAACAATTTGTAATAAGGGTGTGTCTTTTCACCCTAAAGAGGTGTGAAAGCCACTCAAACATGTATATATACATAATGTAAAATGTAAAGAAAGACAAGATAATACAAGATATATTTTCATAGGTTATAATTCGATCAAAACTACAATATGAACTCTAATGTACTATTTTTTTCAACATTAATAAAGATAAGTGTTCTTTTTTATTTGTGGTTATAAGTTATATGTTTTCAATTAGTCTTTCAGATTGCTCTATGAACCAGGGTATCCTACTATGTTTTTCTATTTGATGCATTCATTTATGACTAATTTGTACAATTTGAATAATGGTAGCATGGTCTAAGAACCTGTTACTGTTTCCTTTCGAGCTCTTAAGTTGGGTTAAAAACCATAGGACCTATTGTATAAGTTGTTTTAAATTTTGTTTCAATAGAAGCTTGTAGGGTGATGGTCTTGCTTTATAGGAGTGAGTTACCTTAAAACCGTCTCTGATTGTACGTAGGATTGAAAGTTTTATGACTCTATAGCCCAAGTATTTAGAAGACACTGATCTAACTATAATTTGGAAATTGTCATTTGGTTCATACTTTGTGGTTTGTAGATTATATAATCATTATTTTAAAAATATTACTTTTGAGTCCTTAGTTTAATCCACTTTAGTCAAGATTTATAGAATAGAGATTATAAGAGGATTTTTTTCTTTCCTCCAAGGATCATTCACCACCTTGGAAGGAACTTAGTTTATTTATGTACGCAGTTGTACAACATAGAGAATTTGATAGTTTAAAGTGAATTTAGGCCTACCAGCCTTGGCTTCATTAAGCCAGAATTGCAGAGGTATTAGTGTGTACCTATCAGTTGGCCAAAAGTGATCCATCATTTTTGGGCACCAAAAAATTGGTGACTCTGTTGGAGACGCTATCAGTTAAAGACATTTGTAGAATCTTTGGTTATAGTTGTGAGACTCTACTAGAACCAGAACTCAGAATTAGTTATATGATTTTATCCTTCTTATGAAGAAGGTGGTGACTCTATTGAACAAAGAATTTCAGTCAGTGACTCTACTAAGGGAGAAAACTCAGAAAGAGATAGGAAGATAGCCTAGAAGGGATGATAAATTTTCCTTTTAAGGAAATTTTACAAAGGTTTTTAATTCCCATTGATACCAGGCCTTTAGATCTTAGAAGGTTTCAATGCAATTCTAATGAATTGTTTTCACAACTTTCACAGAGTGTTCCTAAATTTTATGGAGATTATGATGAACTAGCTCTTAATCATTTGGATATGTTTTATATATTCCTTGATAATTATGAGATCCATACAGAAGATGATGCCATGAAGTTTTTTGCATGGTCACTAAAGAATAATGCAAGGGAAAAATATGAATCATTACCTACACAATGCATTTCATCATGGATGCAGTTTGAACAATGGTTCTTTGATACATTCCATGACATGGATGAATCATGTATGTCTCCCTTGGATGCATTTATTACTTTAGAATGATATGATAATGAAAATGTGGTGAGTTTATTTATGAGGATGATGGATATTTTCTGTAAAATACCTTCTGATATCAGGCCAAGTTTTTCAAACAAAATATACAGTTTAGGAGTAACTTGTGAGCAACTAAAGTTTATTCTTGAAATTGCACAAGAAGATGTAATGGAAGAAAATGACAAAGTTACAAAAGAGGCACAAGAACCTAATGATATTCTAGATTCAGATCAACAAGAGAAGTCAAATCAGGATGAGGAAGAATTTGTACATGATGAGATGTGTATGGAAACATGTATCAATGACCATGATGATGAGGAAGAAAACCTTCTCAATACAAGAGAAATTTCAGCTTTATTAGACATAGAATACCAAAGACACACTGAGAAGAATGGTCCAAATTTTTTCTCAATCCACCATGGTAAGGAGGTAGATGGATCAACCCATATTCAAGAGAAATCAAATTATGGAGATGAAATAGAACTGCATGAACAGGAGGAAGTTTCAGGAGATAATGTCAATGAAGATGTTAGTCCTGATGATGAAAAACTTGATGATCTAAATGAAAATTCTCATGAATGTATGTCTGAATTCTCCATGTTCCTGAATCCATTGTTTGAAGAGGAAGTAGATGAAGATATGTTTGATTTCTCTATGTTATTGAATCCATTGTTTGAAGAGGATCCTTTATGCAATGGAATCCATTAGCATCATAATGAAGATAACAGTCGTAATTTTAAATTTGATGAAACTCTTGAAGTGCATTCAGAGGGTGAGATATCTTGGAGTTCATCCTTTGAGCTAGAGGTACACCAAACATATGAAGATGAGATGGAATCAACTAGACATGATGAAGAGAATGTGTTGAAGCACATTTCTAAAAAAATTTAGAAATGTCCCAACTAATCAAACTCTTGGTGAGAGAGAGTTTGTACTTCTTGAAGATAAGCTATTCTCAAAGCCTTTTGGTGAGGAGAAAAAATATCCAAAATATAGAGATGGGACAAATTGTGAACAAGAAGGTATTTGAAAAAAGAAGACTAACCTAGAGGTTTGTATGATTAACCAAAATCTTCTATTCAACAAGGATTACAACGAACCTGATGATTTCTCAAGGGCTGAATATAGATTGGATGCCAAATATCGTATTGATGAAGCGATGAGAATTGTCTATAAGGATGACATGTGTAATGCAGCAAGGTTAAAAGTGTTGCGTGATCAAAATCAAGTGTTTGATAGAGGAAAGGATCAATGTTCAGTTTTGGGGGGCCTGGGGCCACCCAAATTTACTTCGCATCAGATTAGTATGGATACTTAGTCTACTTCTCTAGAGATAGCTAGAATCTCGCTATGCTCACATGGAGCATATGTCCCCAGAAAGAGCCTATTGGAGCTCTAAATTTTGGGCAAAATTTGAGTCCTATATAATGATAAAACCCTAAAAAATGGCCTCTTAAACTCCATGCCTAATAATTAATGATGGATTACATGAAATGGGATAAAATATTACTTTAATTTTTAATTAAAAAGTTGAGGTATTGTGGAAGGAATCTCTATGACAAGAAAAATCAAAATTCTATGATCAAAGCCTTCAGAAAATGTTGGAATTTTGACCTGCTGCAAAGATGATGTCAATAGAGGTAGAAGATGGTTGAATTTTAAAACTCTAAAAAATACCCACTTTGGGAAATCAAATTTCCTATCTCTGATAAAAATCTTAGCTTTCCATGAGGTGTTTTGGTTTTTAACCAAGCCCAAATCTGAAAGTTAGGTAGTTATTTTTTAGTTAGTTTATCATTTTTTCAAAACAATTTGTAATAAGGGTGTGTCTTTTCACCCTAAAGATGTGTGAAAGCCACTCAAACATGTATATATACATAATGTAAAATGTAAAGAGAGACAAGACAATACAAGATATAATTTGATCAAAACTATAATATGAACTCTAATGTACTATTTTTTTCAACATTAATAAAGATAAGTGCTCTTTTTTTTTATTTGTGGTTATAAGTTATATGTTTTCAATTAGTCTTTCAGATTACTATATGAACCAGGGCATCCTACTGTGTTTTTCTATTTGATGCATTCATTTATGACTAATTTGTACAATTTGAATAATGGTAGCATTGTTTGAGAACCTGTTACTATTTCCTTTCAGGCTCTTAAGTTGGGTTAAAAACCATAGGACCTATTGTATAAGTTGTTTTAAATTTTGTTTCAATAGAAGCTTGTAGGGTGATGGTCTTGCTTTACAAGAGTGAGTTACGTTAAAACTATCTCTGATTGTACATAGGATTGAAATTTTTATGACTCTATAGCCCAAGTATTTAGAAGGCACTGATCTAACTATAATTTCAAAATTTTCATTTGGTTCATACTTTGTGATTTGTAGATTATATAGTCATTATTTGAAAAATATTAGTTTTGAGTCCTTAGTTTAATCCACTTTAGTCAAGATTTATAGAATAGAGATTATTAAAGGATTTGTTTCTTTCCTCCAAGGATCATTCACCACCTTGAGAGGAACTTTGTTTATTTATGTACGTAGTTGTGCAACATAGAGAATTTGATAGTTTAAAGTGAATTTAGGCCTACCAGCTTTGGCTTGATTAAGCTAGAATTACAGAGGTATTAGTGTGTACCTATCAGTTGGCCAAAAGTGATCCATCATTTTTGGGCACCAACACAACCTACCCTCATCTACCATTGCTCCCACTCAACCGTGAGACTCCCACTAAATCGTGAGATCTTCCTGTAGAGGATAACTGAAAAACAACCTCACTCTGATACCACTTGTTAGGATTAACAAGACAGAAATATTAATTACATGAAAATATAACCAATATCATAAAATAATAAACCATACAGAAGAGGACACAATACACAAATATTTAATGTGGTTTGCCCAATCCCTGGGCTACATCCACCAACAATGAGTGCAATATTATTATTATCTAGTGATTATAACCTGATTACAATCCACAATCCCTTATAGCTCAATTTTGCCACAAGTACTAAAATCATACTGTTACCCAATTTTTCCTATTCCATACAAATTTGGTTAGATTGATTCTATCCAAGGTCTGCATATTTTACCCTGTTGAGCCCCCAAAAATATTCTTGGCCCTATGTCTTGTTTTCTAGCCTCTGCAATCTCTTTTGGCCCTTGGGTGCATGTTTGAATTTGAAAAAGTAGTCGTTGGCCCCAAAAAAGCCCTAAAACCCTATGGCCTTTCTATTTCACGATTACCTTTTTGGCTGCTTAAGTGGTTCCTTTTTTCCACATGCTCTTTATTTTTCTAACTAGTTGTGAGATCTCTAATTCCCCATGGTTAAGTCCTTAACATCTGACAATCTGGCGAGCGGTTACGGTTTGTTTGGCGGTCTCAGTTTCCTGGTAGGTTAAAGCTCATGCAAGATCGATGATGCTCACTATACTGTTGGGTGAAGATGATGTAGCATCATGGTATAATGATGACCATTGATCCTCCTCTTTAGCCCAGTGCTTCTGTGTCAGTGGGTCCACTACCACATAGTCTGAGTTGTACATTTCTGATTGGTCGAAGGCTAGTGATGTGGTGCCATGTCAGAGCGGGCCCAGCATGTTGTCTTTCTTGAAGATCCATGGATATCATATGATCACATGGAATATTCTTGGCCCATGTGATCATATGCCAACTATTGATCTTACTTTATTTCTAGGGTTCTATCAGGTGGGTCCTTGTGTTCTGACATGCTCGCATTTTATTAGCTAATGGAGTGATGACTGGAATCTGTCAGTGGGTCCAGGAGCCTTAGGAGAGGTGGTCATCAAGGAAGATCTATGGTCATTGTATGATCTGATGGAATCTTCTAACCCCATTAGATCATATGACCACCATTCAATGTAGATTCAAGGATTCTTCTGTCAGGTGGGTGCCAGTTGTGTAAAGGTGCTTGATTTTTATTAGCTTCTAATTGGTGATGTGGTGTTTGACTTTTCAAAGGGTCTCCCGACTGTTACAAGCTTGATCTCGGCCATTCATCTGCTAGGAAAGATAAATATTGATGGTCACATTTTAATTTGGATTGGTTGGTCATTGTTTTTCAAATTTAAATATCTTCTCCAGGATTTCTTGCTGGTTCATTATGGTTGGTCGATTACATGGCTTTGGGTAGCTCAGAATTTATAGTTCCAGGATGGTTGTAGTTGAGAGGATGATGAGGAAGATCTGATGGTTGTCTTATGTGATTTCTCAGGGTACCATGTTGATTTTCTCATGCTGAAGAAACATTAAAAGGTGGTGCCACCTGTGGCCTTCTGTACTTCAAAAATACAAATCAAACCTGGACTAGATTTGAGCATTCATGGCAAGGCTAAGTTGCAGAGGCGTAGATAGATCAAGGTGGCTTGGCAAGTAGATGCACTATAGGGATGGACATGCAAATATGAGATTTGATCAGTCAGGATACTTTCAAAGACACATTTATGATCTAACATGATAGAATTAGGGTTTTTGATTATTTTATGTCAAATTATATGTAACCCTAATTAGGTTTTTCTCCTGCCTACATGTAAAAGGAGATGTATATATTTTTTTGGAGCTTTTTTAGAGCTCAGAATTTACATTTTGTAAAAAGAGTTTTCTTTCTTAGGAGTTATATGTGGCATCTATTCTGCCCTCTGGCTCTTACAGTTTGTAATCTTTCATTGGAATCTCAGATTCAATAGAGGTTATATGTGGCATATGTTTTGCCCTATGGTCTTTCCCTTGTCTATATTTCTCTTATTGAATATGATATACTGGCCTTGTTAGAGAAATCTTGGAGTTCCAGAGCCCTTCTCTCTTTCATCTTATATGTGTACTATTATGTTTGATCTAATTTGAATGAGTTTGTGGGTATACTTCAGCCCCCTTTCATTTTGTCTCATTCATGTGCCCTTTTGCTGAGGAGAACATCTTCTTGCAAGTCACAGTTTGTATCTTTTGTCTAGACCCCTCTGTGAAACACTTATGCAAGCTTTTTTAGAAAGATTGTGTTCTATTAGATCTGAGAGCGTTCATGTTAGTTTAGTCAATATATTGTGTTCAACTCATTTCAGTGTATCACCTAGTAGGTAATTTGCTTTCATTTATTTTCCCTTTCATGCACTCCTTCTATCCCTTTTCCCCTCAAGAATTTACTTTCATGTCAAAGAAGCAAATTAAGGTGATTATCCAAGAGGAACTAGCCTAGAACCTAGCGGTCTCATCTCAATTAGCATAGGTCCCACAACCTAGAGATTATTCCCATGTTATACTAAGTTATCAAGACCAAGAGAGCTTGAAACAAGGGTGCAAACTTAATGTATAACAATTCTGGTATGCCTGGTGGGACCACACTGAAAGAGGTTTATCTTTGAAAGATTATGATATCTCTGATATACTAATTGCATAATACAAACTTTTGGAAGTCTTTTGTCAAGTATATCTAGTGACTCCACTGATTTCACAGATCCAGGCTAGATTTGTTCAAATTTTATGAGAAAGATTGAGACTAGAAGCTCAAAGCCCACTAAATTTTTAGAGTTGCCCTTAAAAAGAGGCTACAAAGGTAGATCAACTGAGAGAACATCTCCTGCCAGGAGAGTACAGTCTACACCACTAGATACTTCAGAAAGGAGACCTTTTCCCTTTCATCTCAAAAGAAGAGGAAGATCTCTAACCAAAGATCTAGAAGAAGATTCAAATCCAACACCAAATACAACTCACACAGTTACTACTCATCAAGTTCCAGTCCATACAATGGCTAGACAATTTCCTTTTGCACCTTTCAACCAAGGGAGCCCATTGAACTTTTCTCAACACCATGATGTGCCCTTGGTGGCACTAAAGAGTCTACTTGATTTCACAGGTGAAGGAAAAACTATAGCTTTTGAGCATATAAGAGATGTGACCATAATATGTAGCATACATAATATAACTCAAGAAGATGTGGCCACCAAACTATTAGCAACCTCTCTCAAAGGTAAGGCTCTTGAATGGTTTAGAAATTTAACTATTGGCCCCATTACTTCATGGGATGAATTAGGAGATGCATTGAGTAATCATTTTGAGGATAAATCAAACAATTTGTCTTTGGTTGAGTAGTTGACAACCATTAGAAGAGACCCTCAAGAACAAATGACAGATTATAATAATAGATTCCTCAAGACATGGAATAGAATTCTAGTCTCAATAAGGCCATTAGCTGACCATGCTTTTTTATATTTCTTGCAAATTTTGAATGGTCAAATCTCTATCATGATCCAATCTATGGGTGGTACCTCTCTACCCCAAACTTTTGATATAGCTGTTAGGGCTGAAAATTGTTTAATCCAAGCAGGCATGATAGCTAGAAGGCCACCCATGCCCATCTTTCCTAGCCTTCAGCCTATTGCACTTGCACAAGTACCCCCATTTACCCCTATTCCCACCATATTAGCACCTCAAGCTAGTACTAGCGGTCAGGAGCTAAAAATAATTTTCTCTCAAGAGTTGCAAGAGATCAAGAATAGTCAACAAACTAGTCAGCAAGAAATGAAAAATTTGTTGCAAACTTTGACTAAAGAGGTCACAAACCTAAGGAGGCAAGGGCAAGGAATCAGACCACCCTTTCAGCCACAAGGCCAAAGTCCTAATCAACAATATCAGAATCAAGGATAGCCTTATCAACCAAATAGGCCACCATACCAAGGAGGGTATCAAGGGAAAAGACAAAATTTTAATCAAAGACCATTCCAACCATACAACCCTGCACCTCTCAATTCTATGAATACAGTTAGGGACATGGTCCCTAGTCAAAATAATATGGCTATGGAAAATGAATGGTGTTTCCCTTGTAATCAGCCTCATAATCAGGCTACATGTTCAAATGGATGGATGAACCAAGCACTAATGGTTCAAAATGCCTCACAAGCTCAATTAGAGGCTTCTTCCAGTGGATCAGTTTCTCAACAAGAACCACAAGATAATGAGACTGCTCTCTTCAATTGGGAGCAGCAAGATTTCAATGGAGTCATTGGTGAACCTTCCATTGCTATGAACACAAGGTCAAAGAGAAGAGCTCAAGACATGGAGCAAGCAAAATCTGGTACTAAAGCTACTACATCTACAAAGCCAATATAGCAAGTTACTCCCATCATATTCCAGAAGGCTCTTGTCATTACAAGCAAAGAGGGCCAGACTCTCAAAGATATGGAGCCCATCATAGTAAAATCACAACAAAGAGTACACACTGTGACACCTTTCAACATTGTAGACAACATGAAGAAGGTGAACATTACCATGTCTATGTGGGATTCTTTGGCTATTCCAGGGTAACCTGAGATTTTGAAGAAAGCTATGACTAAAATGACTACTCCTTAGCATACAAAAGAGGCTGCAAAGCCAATGTTGGTCAACACCAATCAAGAAAAGGAGGCTCCAAGTAGAAACTCCAAAGCCAATACCACTCAAGCTAGGAACTCAAAGCCCCCTCCTTTTTATGTATCTTTAATTATAGAAAAATCCTTAGTACATAATTGTATGGTAGACAGTGGAGCTACTAATATTGTAATGCCCAAAAAAGTGGCTAACCAATTAGGACTTAAATATGAACCCCTCCAAAAGAAGGTTACACAACTTGATGGATCTTGAGTTAACACTATAGGTGTTGCTAAAGATACCAATCTAATCCTTCATGCTATTCCTAATTTCTCTATCCTACTGGATATATACATCATAGATCTCCTTGCCTTATTTGCCATATGCATTTCAAGGGAGTTCATAGCCAAAATAGGAGGCTACCTTTCTTCTGACTGGTCCCACATGCTTTTTCACACAAGGTATGGTACCAAGGTTACCATCAAATCAGAATCATTACAAACACACCATATAGAGCCATATGTATCCAATACCATCAATGTGAACTATCCTATATTTGATGATAGTGATTTCCCAACTATCAAAGAAGCAAACACTAAGACAAAAAGTATCCCTGATATTTTATTAGATGAACTAGAATCAAAAAAGTTTTTTGAAGCCCAAGAAAATGTCACCTAGGATGCTGGTTTGGGGAGTTATTTGATACAAGAAAGTGGATCCATAGAGCCAAACCTTCTCAAAGAGGACATTGATTCAGAGGATCAGAGCAATCAGGTGTGGGAAATGTTCTTTGATGGAGCTAGAAGCAGACATGGTTCTGGTGGTGGTGCCATGCTAGTGTCTCCAAAAGGAGAAAGGTATTATACAGCTTTCAGATTTAGTTTCTCCTGCACTAGCAACACTGTAGAATATGAAAGCCTTGTAAATGGATTGGAATGGGATAGAAAAAGAGGGCCCAAGGCCCTAAAGGTTTATGGTGATAGTTAACTAGTAGTCAGTCAAGTGAGAGGGATAGGGATAAGTGCAACTAAAAATGACACCTTGAAAGCATACAAACATAGAATTTGGGATGTAATTGAAGACTTTTGTGCTTTCAATATTATTGATATCCCTAGAAAACTAAATCAAAATGCAAACAGATTAGCTGCTATTGGGTCTCAATATGATATCCCCAATAGCATTTCAAAAGAAATAGACCAACAGCATATCAAAGTAATTGTCAGACCTTCTATCCCTGATAATGATACTAATTGGCAAGTGTTTGACAATGATGAACAAATTCTACAATTCTTGTTTGAAGAAGATGTCTTCTCAGAGCATAACCAAGACAAACTATTGCAAAATTATGGTGACTAGGTGATACAACTTAAGTCTAATAAGATGCCTAGAGGTCTTGTCACCTTAGAGATTGTCTTCAACAAGGATGATCAAGTTAAGAAGAATAAAGCTGACTTGGTAGTTCAACAAGAACATTGTGCTGAATTAGAGTTGGGACCAGGCAAAAGTTTACAATTTGGAAAAGTAAACACTGATTTGGAAAAGCAAGCTTACACCCAATTATTCAGAGAATTCAGTGATGTTTTTGCATGACAATATGAAGACCTCAAAGGTTTTAATCTAGCCCTTGCTCAGCACACTATTGAATTAGAACCTAATGCCAAACCTGTCAGACAAAAACAAAGGCCTGTTAATCCCAAGCTTGAGCCACTTATGCATAAAGAAGTGCTCAAATTGATAGAAAGTGGTATCATCTACCCCATCAAGCATACTAGTTGGGTTTCCAACCTTGTGCCTGTAAGGAAGAAGAGTGGGGAATTGAGGTTATGTGTTGACTTCAGGGATCTTAACAGAGCTTCATTAAAAGACTGTCATCCATTACCCTCTATGGAACAAATCTTACAATGTGTCTCTGGATCTAAGAGATTTTCATTATTGGATGGCTAGTCAGGATACAATCAAATCTTAGTTAATGAAGAGGATCAATATAAGACTGCATTTACAACCAAGTGGAGAACCATGGCTTATCAAAAGATGCCCTTTGGTTTCTCAAATGCAAGTGCTACTTTTCAAAAGGAAATGGATATGGCCTTCAAAAGCATCATGTACAAATTTGTACTAGTCTACTTAGATGACATAACTATCTACTCTAAATATGCAGCAGATCATATCAAACATCTGAGGAAAATCTTTGAAAGATGTAGAGAGTTTGGGATATCTCTTAATCCCAAAAAATGTGTGTTTGCAGTTCATGAAGGAAAATTGCTAGGATATATAGTATCCAAGAAAGGAATTACAATAGACCCTAAGAGAATTGCAGCCATCCTAGAGCTACCATTGCCACATCATAAGAAAAGCCTCCAATATTTCATAGGAAAGATTAATTTTGTTAGGTGTTTCTTGCCTAACATTGCAGACTTATTGAAGCCTTTAATAGCCATGTTAAAGAAGAGTTCAACTTTTAGCTAGACTAAAGAAGGAAAAGCCAATTTCCAAGCCATCAAAGAGGCCTTTACTGAAGCTCCTACTCTCTTAAACCCAAATTTCAGTAAGGATTTTATCCTTTATGCTTATGGAGATCATGATGCTATATCTACTATGTTGACTCAAGAAAATTCAGAAGGGTTGGAGCAGCCTATTGCTTTCTTCAGAAAAGGCTTAGAAGAGTATGAACAAAGGTACTCTTTTGTAGAGAAACATGTACTTGTTGTGGTGAAGAGCCTTGAAAAGTTTAGATATTTATTAACCCATAACAAGGTACACTTGAAGGTTACTCATCCAAGTGTCAAGGAATTTTTTCTTTCCAAGGACCTAAATGAGAAAAGAGCTGGTTGGATTACCAAGGTAATGGAATATGACATTGATATCCAAAACACCAAGCTGGTTAGAGGAAGAGGTCTTTGTGAGCATTTGGCAAGGGATGAAAGTTTAAAGAAATCAGAACAAATAGATTCATCTCTAGTTGTGCATTCTACAGAGGAACGCCAAGGCATCAGGTTGGTTGCCTGACATGATTCATTACTTGAAGATAGGGCTATGTCCTGCAGGCCTAGATTCAGGAAAAAGAAGATATTATAGGTTACAATCTGTTCCCTTTGTGCTGATAGATGAGGTTCTTTTCAAAAAAGATCACAATGGTGTCCTTTTAAGATGTATTGATTCAGAAAAGATAGTTGATGTCCTATTTGAATTTCATGATGGACCTTCTGGAGGTCCCTTTTCTCCTAGGGCTACTACTTTTAAAATCATGAGGGCTAGATACTATTGGCCATCTATCTTTAAGGATAGTCATGATTATGTGAGGAAATGCATCAAATGTGCTATGTTTGCAGGAAAAGAAAGGCTTGCAGATCTACCCCTTTAGCCAATCAAAATAGAGCAACCTTTCATGAAGTGGGGCATAGACTTTATCGGTATGATCAACCCTCCATCTAGTGTAGGATACAAGTGGATAATCACTGCAATAGATTATTTCACTAGATGGACAGAGGCAGTTGCCTTAAAAGAATCAAATGAGAGTGTTGTCTTAAGTTTTTATGATGATATAATTCATAGATTTGGTACTCTAGACTCCATAATATTAGATAATGCTTTAGCATTCACATGCCTTAAAGTCTCATAGTGGGCAATCAGAAATGGCATCTATCTAAATACAAGTTCAAATTACTACCCTTAGGGCAATGGTTTGGCAGAATCAACTAACAAGAACTTGATTAGGATAATCAAGAAAACTCTACAAGATAATCAAAGGGATTAGCATACTGAGTTGAAGTCTGCCTTATGGTTAGACAGGATTACCCCAAAGAAAATCATTGGGAATTGTCCTTACGTATTAGTGTATGGTAGAGAGGCATAGGTCCCACAACCTGGAGATGATTCCCATGTTATACTAAGTTATCAAGACCAAGAGAGCTTGAAACAAGGGTGAAAACTTAGTGTATAACACATACATAATGAAATCCCTAACCCTAAGCCATATTATACAATATTTTTTTGCTTTAGGGTTAGAATGAGTTACAACATGTCGGCCCAAAAATTATCAAAAATATGTCAGCCCCAAACCCCGGCGAGGTCGAGAGGAAAAGTGTACATTACTTTCCTAGATAGTACTTTCTTGATTAGTCACCACAAGCTAACATTAACCTAAGTAAGATTAAGTAAAGCGTAATTAGGAATATTTAATTACACTAACAAGGATGATAACACATTTTTTATTGAGAAACTCAAGTTCTTAGAGATGGGCTTATTGCACATTATTTTTTATTAAGCCATGGAATGAGAATCTTAAGGATGATTATAATTCAAGCAACAACATAGCTCCATAAATTAAAGAATGGGGTCTAGGAATTGTAGATGTGTACATAGTTAGTCTACATTCCCAAAAGGCTTGTGAAAATTAAAAAATCCACTTGGTATCATATTGATCAACAAATTTGTATAGGACTTTATGTTAGAATAATATATTAGTTAGTATTAGTGTTTGGCAGTTAGGTTTTTCTCAAGTTGGTTAATCTGTTATGCAACCAACACAACTTATTTATGTTTCTATTTATTCAAATCCTCTATATGATTGAGGCACTGTAATATGATACAATTCTTTTAAGCCTTCATTTGGTATCGGAGAAATCATTGGGTAAAATTGTAGTCTAGGCTTATACTAGTCCATGTAGTTTGGTAATGAACTAGGCACTGGAACTGCTACACATATTAAAGCATGTCCATAGAGTGCACAATAGTTATTAGCATGTCCACAAAGTGTGCAACATTTATTTGATAAACTACAGTGATACAGGCAGTCGTTCCACAGTATCCTTATGGTCCACCTATGTGAATGTGGTGTTCTTTTCCCATTTGGTGATCGTGTTCCTTTCCCATTCTATGTTGTCAGTCTTCTTGTTGAATGTTAGCACCTTCTGATGATGCTTGTAGTGTCACAAGTATTCATGGAATGAAACATGCTATGAGTGATAATACAGGTTTTTTATTTTGCCTTGATTGATGCTCTTCAAAACATTGAGAATCTAGAGTTTGATGAATTGATTTGGAAAGGGCTCCTCCATTGGTTCTTGTTTGATGTTCGTTGTCAAGCCAAAAATTCAAGGCTAGTTATGATGGAGATGATGAAGATGAGGCAGAGCACCCACAAAAGTGTCTCGTCTCACTACACGTGCTTACCGTTCCCATCTCAACTCTCTTTGTCCTTAAAGGACTATCTCATTTTTCATAAAGTGTATGTTCCCCAATCAAGAATATTAATAAAATATTTATTTTCTATGTTTTTTATCATGTCTGTACTAAAAATTCTCTTGTCAGATACTCAACTTCTAAAAGGAAGTAACTATGTTGAGTGGAAAGCCAAGATGTGCACCATTCTCTAGTTTGAGGAGTTGTGGGACATTGTTACTAGTGTTACTAAACATTCGGTTGATACCGATGCCCAGAAGAAATTTGACAAAACTGATTCAAAAGCATTAATGCTTAAATCACTCTTAGTATATCTGATGAGGTTCAACCTATGTCTGAGATGCTAACACATATAAACATCTTGGGAGGCTCTTTCCACAATCTTTGAGGAGAAGAATCAAGCCAAGGTACTTCATTTACAATCTAAATTGCATACTCTTCATGTGCAAAGTGGTGAGAAAATTGTAGATTTCTTGTGTCATGTATCTATTCTTCATGTAGAACTCCTTGCTCTTGGAGAGACACTGCAAGATAAACTCATCATTCCTATTACTTTGTGTGCTCTTCCTCCTAAGTTCAGGACATTTGTCACTACCCTGAACATCACAAAATAACAAGTATCATTTGAAGAATCGATAAACTTACTTCAACAAGAAGAATCCCTTCAATATTTACATGAGGAATTTGAAGAAAAATCTCTTGCCTCTCACTGATAACGTGGCCACAAAGCTCGTAAGGGGCCTCCACCTCAATTTCCACCACATTCATCTCTGCCACAAGTCTCACAATAGAATTCTTCTCCTAGATGGTGCCACATTTGAAATACTCATACTCATGATATAGACCGGTGTTGGTACAATGGTCTTACTCAAAGTTCCTCAAGTAAAGAGAGCTCTTCTAGTTGCAATCATTCTTGCCAACCTCGTGGACACTCTCATAGATGACATCAGTAGACAAATGTTTCTACACAACAAGATGAGACATTTGATGGGTCTCCTAATGAGGATACTCCTGCTCCTTGTATAACCCCAAATCTGGTGCTTGTATCCCAAACTGCTCCATCATCACATGATGTTTAGTTGATTGATTATGGTGCTAGTAAACACATGGCTGGTGATAAAGGATTGTTCAATACTTTGAATCCTACACCTACTGGTGATCTCATTCATATTTTTTATGACAAGGAGTATGTAGCAGAAGGAATTGGTATAGTTATGATGCAGGGGCATTTTGGGGCGATGCAAGGACATTCTTTGTCCTTGGTGAAACTGCATGGATATTTGTTATTTGGTTGGTTTTACTCGGTTGCAACCTTGACCAATGGTCTCGGTCATTGAGAAGCTCAGTCACTAAATGGACTCGGTAATCTCTCATGCTTGATGAAAGTGTTACTCGGTGATGCCTGCAGTGCTTAGTCAACACTGGTGCTCGGCGATGCTTGGCTTGCTCAATTATTTCACTGTTGCTTGATAGTCCTGGTTTACCGACTGGAGTTCTATATGATTTTTTGGGCTGACTTGGTGCATTTAATGTTGGTAGCTATTGTTATAGGATGACATGTTGGATTTAATGATTGTAAGGAAGTTTGGAGTCGACTTGTATTGCATTTAATATTTGTTAGGAAGAGTTAATGGTTTTATCCAACTGACTTGTGGCTGATGATTAGTATTTATAGGATATTTGGGTAGTTTTTTAGGCATCACTTGGAGGATCATGACTAGCATGACTCACAAGATCAGATCCGAGGATTCTGAAAGCTAGAATTGGTTAAGTTGTGGAAAGGATCTTGCATGATCTTGCAGATCAGGTTGTTATTTGATAATTTGTAGTTGTAGGCTAGTTGTTTGCATACTTGGAGACAAGGAGATTTCTTGGAGGCTTGCGAGCTCAAGTTTAGATCTGCCTTAGGGTTTCCATCAGCTTCTAATTATTTTTAGAGCTGAACTAGCTAAGGTTGTATTGGATCTATCTATGGATCTTGCAGAATTGTAATCTCTAATTGTAATTGGCCCTAACCTCAAAGGCCTTAAAATCGGGCATGTTAATGGAAATTATGTTTTGAAACATATCTTGTCTTATGTGTTATGTTTTCCACTGTGTAATTTTGAAGCTGCAAGGTTTGGACTGTCCTTAATTGGATCCACCATCCCTTGGACCGCGTCAGGTGGTATCAAAGTAGAGTTGATCTTGTGGAGTGAAGGTTGACCTAGCAAGGCTGGTCTTGCGAAGTTGATCTTGTTGGAAAAGGGATCATATGATCTTGGTTGCAAATTCATAGTGCTGAACTTGTGGAATCTTTCCCTAGTTGTTTTGCAAGGTAGCAGGTTGAGATCTGACTTGCATACAACTTGGAGATTGTCACAAGGTGGTCGGTGTAGGGTTTGTTGTAGAGGGTTTCTTGCTTATCTTTAAGGATGCCTCTGAGAAGATTGGACCCTAGGGTGTGTTGGAGCTCAAAAATTAGGGTATCTCTTGACTCCATATTTCAAAAAATATTGTCTAAGTGTCAGAATTGTGCTCTAAAAAAGTCTTTGAAAGAGGCTGAGTTTGAAGGCATTGAAAATGGAGCCTATTGATTTTCATGAGAAGTCGCTTGGATAGGGTTTTCATCACCTATCATTTGACATTTTTAATGGGTTTTAGAACCTGGGTTTCAGTTTTTGACAAGTTTTAGAAGGGGTCATTTTAAGGTGTTCCTAAAAATCTGCATTGTGTTTCCATAATTTCATTAAGTAGCCCACTTTGGGGATGTATATCATTTGTCCTAGGATTGGTCATAATATGCCAGTTGTTGCATCATGTTGTAGGCATGAGATTGATTCACCCTACCAATTTTCAACCCCCCATGTGCCCGTTTGACTTGTTTGCCAAAGCCATTCCATTTACAAATTATTAAGTTTTGCTAGGAGTGCACTGTCTAGTTTTCTAAGTGACCTACTTTGAGGCCTTTTATTTTGTGCCCTATGTGAGGTCTGGCATAATTGAAAATTGTTTCATACTATAAACCTAGAAAAATACTTACTTGATGATTTTTAGGTCTCTTCCAATCCATTTGATCATTTCCCCAAGTCAGTTCCAAACCTAGTTTCTATGTTTTTCACTGTTTTAAATCCCAAATTTTACTAATGTACTGACTTTGGCATTTGACTGTAACCATCCATTTCATCTTTTTGGAAAATTGGTTATGGATTCATACTCCTTATATGAGGGAGAATCAATGTCCAAGTGATCGGGTCTTGAAAGTTTCAGTCGATGAGTTTTCAGAGCCAGTTCCAGAGATAACTTGTGTGATTTTGGCAGTGTGGACAAGCAATGTTTTCAAGTGGCTATGTTTGCTCAGTTCTATCTTTTGGCTTGAATCTTTGTGAGTGATTTCCTTTGACTGGCGTACTATAGTATTGGATTTGAGCATGTGTTCCTGGTGGTGTTCTCTTGTGAGGCCGTTTGGTCAGTTTTTAAGGCCACTCTCGAAGGCCAGCTCGTGTTTTTTTATCAGCATTGTCGAAGTGTGAAAAGTGAACTGTGATTGCATCTGGATGAACCTAAAGGTCAAAAATTTCATAGCCTCTTGGCACTGGTCAAAATGTCAAATGGAGTACAAATAAGAAATGTCAGTCGTTCCTAGACAACCCTCCATTTGAAATAATTTACGTCAAAGAGGAAGAATTGAAGAAAATAGACCTTGACGAGCATCCTCACATAAAATTCAGAATATTAGGAAGGGAAGATTGCAATGAAACCCTCTAGGGACATGTAAAATTTTGGAAAATTTGAGCATTATTCACATGAATTTATATCTATGAAAAATGATTTTCTAGAAGAGTGTTGAGAAGTGAAACTCATTCTGAATATTACAAGAAAAACAATTCCTATTTCCACATCTCATTCCTAGTTGTGAGCATAATGTTGATGTCATGTATGCGGACAGCTAATGATACTACACATGGCACACCTGAACCTCTTGGTGTATGAAGGCATGTTATCAACAAGTCTAGTGTTGGAAAGACCAACAAGATAGTAAAAATGGTTTGAAATTTACAAAGCACAGGCAAAGGCAAATTTAAAATATGTTAAATGAGTATCCAGCGCAAAGAAAGGAGGCTTCTTGTGCAAGCATGCCAGCGGTTAGATGAAAGAGGGCTCACACATATGAAATCCAACCTAAATATGAAATGAAGCTACAGGCCTAAGTAGAAGACTAGTGAGAAAATGTTAAGGGGCTGGTATGTGTGTGTACATTGCAAAATGAAAAGGAGGTTCTATTCTTTCTAAAGGCTTGCGCAAGGAGGGAGGTTTGTGTAGGGAAATAATGGTGAGCCCACGCATATGCCAAGTGCCTCACATATTTTTTAAATCCTTGTCCAAATTGAAGAGGATAGCCTCATGCAAATAAGGGAAGCCAGCACAAACACAAATTGGAGACAATTGCATGTTGTCGACCAAGCACATGGGTGCATGAGTTTATCTGAGGGGGTCTTATGCAAGGAAAAAGCCAGCATACACCAGCATACATTAAATGGGGTTCCATGAAATGGTAAGTTAGGCGCTTGCGTTAAAGGTTTGGAGGATTGCCAGACCAAGTGGAGACATGTCTTGGCAGTATGGTGAATGAAGAGGAGACCCCACACATGAATGGGGCAACCAAATTCTTTGAGGAGCTGCCAGTTCAAAGAGGAATCTTGCACACATTCTTTTGATGCTAGCGTTAACTATGAAGAGGAATAGTATTATTTTCTTGTTGGCGGTTCATTGCCAAATAGAGGAACTTGGACATTTTAGAATGTGAACTGAGTTATCCCACATGCAATAGGTAATGGGCTTTTGTATTATTTAAATACTAAGATGCTTACTTAATGAAATAAGTAAGAATCCAAGAGGTGACTTGGTGGGCCCCTTGGCTGGAGGAGTACAGTGTGTGGTGGGACCCCCAATTTTGGTGCCCAGTATGGAGCAAAGTTAAAAAAACTCTCAGAATAATTGTCCCACATTCACCCAGAATGGGGAAATTATAGTGAATATATGCAACTCCACTCAGATAATGAAATAAAAAAATGAATTGGAGGCTCTGCTCATGCAAGCTTGTGAATTCACCTCGGGATGTGTGTCAGTGGGCCCAGACAAAAGAATTTTTGCAGATGAGCGCTGATGGACACATGGAGGACACATGGCGCTCAGTCATGAAGTCATGAGACATAACTGCTGGTTAGGCATAAATTCAAAGATCTAGAGATGCGGTTAGTTGCAAAAGCTCAAGAAGTCTGGCAGTTAGAGAGAGAAATTTAGAGATTCAGAGACTCACAATCGCGAGATCTCCCAATGTTTGGCATTAGCAAGAAATGTTTAGAGACCTGGAGACTAGCATGGTCACCAGATCTCCTAACACTGGTGGTCAAGTGAAGAAGACTTAGAGACTTGGAGATTACCTTTAGTCTCCAAGTCTCCAGATGAAGATTCAGAGACCTAGAGACTAAAGGTAATCTCCAAGTCTCAAGATCAAACCCATGGTTAGCGAAAAGCTTCAGAGACTTAGAGACTAGTGTTAGTCTCCAAGTCTCCAGATAGACTCAGGGTCAAGGAAAAGCTTCAAAGATCTAGAGACTGCTTAGTCTCCAAGTCTCCAAATGAGGAGGAGTTAAAGGTGAGTTAAGAAACCAGTTTTGAATAGCCAATAAGCTAATGACACTTGGCACATTTTGATACCTTCTGAGAGAAAAATGTAGGAATAATAAAGAAAAGGCCAGAATAAATATTTAAAATGTGATATAGTTAGCACATTTGAATTAAATCTGAAATTTAAATGATAGGACCTAATCAGAGATTTAATGTCTGGAAGCTTGATTTTTATCAGAACATAGGCATATAGCATATCACCGGAAATGGGAGAAGATGAGGAATCTAATGGATGTGTTTATTTTCAATTTTAGAGAAGCAGGAAAGAGTAGTAAGAGGTTTTGATTTTGGATCAAATCTTGTTGCAGAGGTAAATGCAGTTGCAAATGACCAAGTGAAAGAGGATGTAAATTTGGAGGGAAAAATGAATGTAAAGGTGGATGTAGTTGCAGATATTTTGGGGACAGACAGGTGTCAGTGACTGAGATGGTTTTCTCCATTCTCCTATATCTGGTTTTTTCTCCACTGTAATCAGGATGGTGAATTTACAGCTGCATAGAAGACTTCATATTTTTGTCTAGTTTTGAAGCTTTAGGTCTAGATGTATTGAAGCAGAACATATTAATGAAATACAGTGCAGTTTTCTATTCCATATTGTTGTTGT
This sequence comes from Chamaecyparis obtusa, assembly GCA_027943335.1. Classification (NCBI taxonomy): domain Eukaryota; kingdom Viridiplantae; phylum Streptophyta; class Pinopsida; order Cupressales; family Cupressaceae; genus Chamaecyparis; species Chamaecyparis obtusa. Next base: position 210,598 of record BSBK01006353.1, on the reverse strand, counting down.
CTCTTTACATTTCTATGTATGGCTCTTGTATGTTTAGTTTGTAAGTGAATAGGGGTAAAAATGGAACCACACCTATTCAAATGTAAAGATGGATAGATGTGTGGGGGAAATATGAGATCTATTCCCAAATCCAAATTCTCAAAGGAGAGATCCAATTTGATCAACCAAGAGGTTAATGCATAATCGAATCAATCTATGAACAATATGAAGGAGAGAGAAAATCCAATGTTTCCCTATAAAGGAGTTATGCTTGAAATCTAAAATAATTAAAATACAAATACCAACCTCAAATTAGGGTAGATCTGGAAAATGTCAATTTTTGATGTCTGTGTATACTTTCAGGCAATTCTGCAACCTATTTTGGACTGGAAAAGTTGAGATGAAGAAAACCTAGAAATCTTTTTCTAAGATGAGCTTAGGTCGACTTTCACCCTCATAAAAGGTCAAAGGCTAGATTCTTTATTTGAAGGCCGATTCTGACTTTGTTCGTAGATCTCAAAAGTTCACCAAAAAGGGTATCCAAATCCTCTCTCAGATCCAAAATTTTGCACCTGTACCTATAAGAAAATGGGGGTTTTGTTTGTATGGGGGGTTTACCTTGGTCAAACCCCAATTTAGGAATTAACCTTGAAATTGAATTGAAATGTAGTGTGCATAAACAAAGCAATTGAAACAAATCACCTCACTTTTGTTGAAATCCTTCTAGAGGATTTGAATCCTCAAATCCACAAGTAGGAGTGCTTCAATGGATGTAGAATGAATGTAGGATGTCTTCAATCAATGGCATTTGATCTTCAACACTAATCTTGACTTGATCTTTGCATATGAGAAGTCTTTGAATGAATGTGGAAGAATGGATCTTCAAGGGGGCTCTAAAGAGATTGAATCCTTCAATGGCTAACAATGGATCTCCTTGATGGATGAATGCTTGAACACTTGAATGCTTGAAGGCTTTCTTGAATTCTTGAATTCACTTGCTTTCACTTGAGAGCTTTCTCATGAAATTTCTTGAGATGAGATGTGAAAATGAGAGAGGAAGGCCTCCTTTTATAGTGAACTAGGGCACAATCCTCTAGAGGGGCCACCTTGGAGAATTAAATCCCATTTAGGTCCTAACCTTCAAAAAATATACCTATATTAAATCCAATTTAAGGATTTACCATTCTAAAACTTGAAATGGCCAACCCGGAGGTGGGAAAACAATATCCCCAAAACCCGATACCCGGAAATCAAGGAATTTGGAAATTTGAAAGGGGGGAAAATTGAGCTTGTAACTAACCTAGTTAGGATTGAGCTTGATTCTAACCTAGTCAGGATCGAGCTTGATCATGACCTAGTTAGGATCAACCTTGATTCTGACCCTGTGGGCCCAGATGCAGCCAGAATCAGGACAGGAGGTCCCGGGGATGCCCGGAGACCTAAAAATGATACCAGAAAGGGACAGAATGCTAGAGATAGGCATAAAATCCTATCATGACTATGATGAAGGCTAGGAGGACCTATTTCTAAGTCCTACCTAGAAAATAAAGCCATGGAAGAGGGAAATTAAGGAGAATTCTCAAGATCCTAACCCTAATTTCACCTATAACGAAGTAGAAAAGAGTGGAAAGTGGGGATAAAGCCAAATACATGTAAAGACCTGATCAAGGCACTTAACATGACCCCAAACCACTTACTTGGAGGGCTAAATGCTCTTATCATGGAAGTGCTTCCATTTTAAGATGATACAGTAAGGCATCCTGAACATACCAATTACAAGGTAATTGTCTAGCTATTTATGAGTTTCTTTCAAGGAGAGAACTAAGTTTCATAAGTGGTTTCAGAGGGTTAAGCATTAGTGTGAGGATTTGATACAGTAGTATGGGAATGATAAGATATTTTTTAAGGCATTCAATCTAAGCTGCATATAGTTTGTAAGGCATTTTATAGTGTTACCTTGATTTGTTTTTGTGGATCTATATTTTCATTGAATCTTTGCCCAAGGAGTAGGCACCGGTCTTGGCTTGCCTTGCAGTTTTTATCATCAATCTTTAAAATTCCATTCAATTTTACTTTCTTGTTGTTATGAGCATCCATGTCTAATTGTATTCAAGTAGTACAATTCATTTCAATGATTCCTTGAAGAGAGAATCAATAGGTTATCCTTCCTTGAGTTTAATCTCTAAAAAGAAGAAGGACAAGTATCCTTAATCCACTGTTAAGTGTTACTGCAAGTACAGTGATCCTTAAGATAGGTGCACCCGTCTGGGTCTATGGAACCTGAAGTGTAGAAGGATTAGATCCTTGTTAATTAGCCTTTTCCCTATAAGAATCTAGAATTGAGAAATATAAGAGTCAAGCTTAATAGCTATATAGTAATTCTACATGAAAAAGTGCTAATAGATTGGTGACTCTACTGTGGAATGAGTATTAAATGTATAGTTAATAAGGTTCCAGTTCAGCTTGGCTCCTTGCCTTCTTAATGTTTAGCCCATTTAAGCCTGTCCAGATTTGCATAGAGTTGAGAAATTATATTTCGTGTTATGGGGTTTGAAGGATATTGTTTTGTGTCTGAGATATTCTGTCCAGCAATTCATATCTTGTGAAGAGTTAGTTTTATCTTGTGAAGGTGATTTGGCAAAGGGTTTGTCCTTGCAAATTGTCATAAAATATTTTCCAATTTGTATTGGGTGGTGACTATAGTTTCTATAGCAGTGCTGAATGAAAATTTTATTTCAAATAAATGCAAGATGAGAAAAGCAGTCACAAGATCTTGAGGTGAAGCAGCATCCCAATGAATAGTAGGGTGAGCTTCTAAGTTTTCAAGGAATGGGCACCGATGAAAAAAAATCAATGAATATGCAGTGCTCCCCCATCATGAAAATCAGAAGGTTTAGATGCAAAGTGTGAGGAGAATTTGAGTTGGGATTACTATCTCAGTGGTTTCAAGTTTTCTGCTCTCAAAAAGGAGGTGGCAACTCTACAAAAGACTTAGTGGAATGTGTGAAAGTAAATTCAGATTTAGCACTTTGCAACTACTACATTTGGTACCAAGTTTTCTTTTCTTCATTGGATAGTTTTTAATCCATGAAAATTAGTTGTTAAAATTATTTCCTTATGAAGTGACATCAGCACTAGTTAAGAGGGAAAAATACCAGAATGTTGTTTGCATATTATGTTTTTGTTAGCTTCAGCTTTCATAGTTTTACTGTATTATGCAAATTGTCTGAGAAGTTTGATCAAGCTTTGTATGGTCAAATTGAAATGTTTATGAAGGCATGTGGAAATTTACTTTGACTTTTTCCAGCCTTGTGTATGTTCAAGTGTAACCATGTCTAATAGGATGTTACAGTAGTGTAATAGATAGAGCTTCAGTATTAAGTTGTTTCCAGCTCTAAATTTTGAAGGTATCAGTGGTTACCCAAATTCTTTTCCATCTGAAATCTGAGAAAAATTGCCAAGATTCAATGGTGAGAAAGAGGAAAATGTTGAAAAGCATTGTATAAAATTCATGGACTTGATGGAGGATTTTGATATTGAGTATGACGACTGCGTTATGAGATTGTTTATCCACTATTTTATGGAGGATGCAAGGTGTTGGTTCTCTTTCTTTCCGGAATGTTCTATATCTTCATGGGAAGAGTTAAGATCATCTTTTATGGAGCAGTTTGGTGAAAAGGTTAATCTAGTTGTAGTGATAAATAATTTCATGGAGATACAAATAAAGAATGGTGAGTTAGTTCCTCCTTTCAATTTCAGATTTGCAAAAGTATTGGGTCAAATCCCAATGGAGTTAAGACCAAATGATGATGTATGTTTGGTTGTTTATTTGGGGGCATTTGGCAAAAAGATGAGTTACTTGTTAAGAGATAAAAAGCTTGAAAATCTACATCATGCATTTATGACAGTAGTAGATATTGAAAATAATTTGTTGTATGGAATCATCCCAAGGGCTTTTCCATATACTAAGGATCGCTGTCATAATATATCAAATATTTTAGATGGGTGTGGACCAAGAAGTGAAGATCATTGTCAAGGTGTTTACATGCTTACTAATTTTACTAACCATGTTTCAAATGGTGTTTCAACACAAAATGTGAGTGAAGAATATATTTAGCAAATAGCAGTTTCCCCTCATATTAGTGTGAGTATGGTTAGTCAAGAATGTTATGATGCTCTTAAGGAAGAGATTGATGTTTACACTGGTTACATACCCAATAAATTGGAAGCTAGTTGTTCTAGTTTCAAGGCTGCAGAGACAAGTGCCTTGTAGTCAAATGTGGAAAGTAAAGAAGGGGCAGATGATTTATCGGGTGATGATTCTGAAGTCCCAAGTGAAGGAGTTCTATCAGACTTTACTAATGTTGAATCTGATTATGCTGTTGAATATGCTGACTATTGTGCTGATGATGAAATCGATGAATATCAAGACATTGAAGATGAATTTATAGTTGATAATGTTTCATTTAAGTCTATGGGTTTTTCTTCTTTTCAACACCATAATGCAGGCTTCTTATCTTAGTTTGAAGAAGATTTTCGTGAACAAAAAATAAATGACTATGATGGAGATGAAAGTTGTTGTGAGCATTCATTTGCACAAAAGGATATCAACCAAGAAATTTTAATCATTGGTCCCAATGAAGAATTGGTTGAGGAAGAGGATTCATGGAGCCACAATGACCTTGATTTTTGTGAAGATAAAGAAATGGTTTATATGCAACCTTTTGAAAAGGAAGAAGACTTGTCATGTGTTGGATATGACTATGAAGATGTTGATTTGTATAAAATAGAGATAAGTTCTTTTGTTTCAGCTAACAATAATGATAACATGGATTTTTCAATTTGTATGCTTGCATCTTGTGATTTTTCATGTGAGGTTGTTGACCCTAAAGACCATGAGAATGAATGTGAAGTTGCTGCTGGTGGGTCAGTGGTATATTTGTATGATCCGACTTATGAGAGTTTTCAAGAAAGTACCTCCTATGATGTAGAGACCAAGTCTGATTTTGCCCTTGAACTGAAAATGGATGTCAACTTATTTAACATGGACATTGATGTTTATGATTTTGTTAACGGCACGAAATCAATGTTTGGTCAAGAGGAAGTTGTTAATGCTGATAATGTCTCATATAGTAGTGATCTACATCAAGAAGATGTGTACCAAAATGAGAACATGTGCAATGAACTGCATGCTGATTTATCAGAACCACATTTTGAAATGTTTTACATGGAGCTAAAAGAAGATTCAGATTTTACATCAGATCATTTATTTCAGCCAGAGGTATGTTCATTTTTGCAAACATGGGATGATGATGAAAATTATGATGCATTGTCATTTAAAGATGTTGAAGTAAATTAGCAAGAGCATATAAGTTATCAGGCTGAAAATGAGTATTTTCTTTTTTCAATCCAGAATGATGTTTTTTTTTGGGATGAACTAAATATGAAGCCACAAGTTGTAGTTTATGATGATTCACTTGAATGTTTGTGTAGTATGCATGAAGTTGAGCTAGAATATTTTACATTTTCAATGCGGTCGGTTGATTTTTTATTTCAACATGTTAAGGAGATTGATAGTGAAGAATATCATATTGCATATGAATGTTCACTATGCTTTGAGTATGAAGAACATTTTTCAGATTATGGATCCTTTCAGAAAATGCATGAGTTTTTCATGCCAAAAGCTTATAGATGTAATGACAACAAAGAATATGATAGTGGCATGAAACATGCAAATTTGTTTCAGAATGGTCAATTGCTTGGAAGCAAGTTCTACAGAATAATCATATTCCTGAATGATGAGAATCAGACATTTGACAGAGTTAAATGATGATCCCATTTTTGTGATTATGGGCCATTTGTAAATAGTGTGCACATTGTACAGTTTCTTTACTTTCAGTTGTGTGTTTACTTTCAATAAAAGGGTTCTGAGTTTTGGGAAGAAGAGGAAAGTCAGAGAAGCATTTGGTTGGACTGTTATACCATGAGATTTTGGTTTCTCTGCATGTCCGCATGGGGCATGCGTCCAAGTCAGAGCCACTGTTGGAGCTCAAAAATAGGGGTATGTTTTGACTCCATATTTCAAAAATATTGTCTAAGTGTTAGAATTGTGCTCTAAAAAAGTCTTTGAAAGAGGTCGATTTTGAACGCATTGAAAATGGAGCCTATTGATTTTCATGAGAAGTCACTTGGATAGGGTATTCATCACCTATCATTTGACATTTTTAATGGGTTTTAGGTCCTAGGTTTCAGTTCTAACAAGTTTTAAAAGTGGTCATTTTAAGGTGTTCCCGAAAACCTGTTGTGTTTCCAGAATTTCATTAAGTAGCCCACTTTGGGGGTGTGTATCTTTTGTCCTATGATTAGTCATAACATGAAAATTTTTGCATCATGTTGTAGGCATGAGAGTGAGTCATCTTGCCAATTTTCAACCCCCCATGTGCCCATTTGATCTATTTGCCAAAGCCATTCTGTTTGCAAATTATTAAGTTTTGCCAGGAGTGCACTGTCCAATTTTCTAAGTGACCTACTTTGAGGCTTTTTATTTTGTGCCCTGTGCGAGTTCTGGCATAATTGAAAGTTGTTTCATACTATAAACTTGGAAAATACTTTCCTACCAATTTTTAGGTCTCTGCCAATCCATTTGATCATTTTCCCAAGTCAATTCCAAACCCAGTTTCTATGTTTTTCACTGTTTTAAATCCTGAATCTTACTAATGGGCTGACTTTGGCATTTGACTATAACCGGCCATTTGATATTTTTGGTGAATTGGTTATGGATTCATACTCCTTATATGAGGGAGAATCAATTTCCAAGTGGTCATATCTTGAAAGTTTCAGTCGGTGAGTTTTCAGAACCAGTTCCAGAGACAACTTGTGTGATTTTCGCAATGTGGACAGGCAATGTTTTCAAGTGGCTATGTTTGCTTAGTTCTATCTTTTGGCTCGAATCTTTGTGAGTGATTTCCTTTGACCAGCATACTGTAGTATTGGACTTGAGCATGTGTTCCCGGTGGCGTTCTCTTGTGAGGCCGTTTGGTTAGTTTTTAAGGCCACTCTCGGAGGCTAGCTGGTGTTTTTCTGACCAGCAATGTCAAAGTGTGAAAAGTGAACTAAGATTGCATCTGGATGAACCTAAAGGTCAAAAAATTTATAGCCTCTTGGCACTGATGAAAATGTCAAATAGAGTAGAAATGAGAAATGCCAGTCGTTCCTAGACAACCCTCCATTTGAAATAATTTACGTCAAAGAGGAAGAATTGAAGAAAATAGACCTTGACGGGTATCTTCACATAAAATTTAGAATATTAGGAAGGGAAGATTGCAATGAAACCCTCTAGGGATATGTAAAATTTTGGAAAATTAGAGCATTATTCACATGAATTTCTATCTGTGAAAAATGATTTTCTAGAAGAGTGCTAAGAAGTGAAACTTATTGTGAATATGTACAAGAAAAACAATTCCTATTTCCACATCTCATTCCTAGCTGTAAGCATAGTGTTGATGTCCTATATGGGGACAGCTGATGAAGCTGTACATGGCACACCCGGACCTCTTGATGTATGAAGGCATGTTATCAACAATTCTAGTGTTGGAAAGACCAACAAGATAGTAAAAATAGTTTGAAATTTGCAAAGCACAGGCACAGGCAAATTTAAAATTTGTTAAATGAGTATCCAGCGTAAAGAAAAGAGGCTTCTTGCACAAGCATGCCAATGGTTAGATGAAAGAGGGCTCACACATATGCAGCCCAAAGTAAATATGCAATGAAGCTACTTGCCTAAGTAGAAGACTAGTGAGAAAATGTTAAGGGGCTGGTATGAGTGTGTACATTACAAAATGAAGAGGCTCTATTCTTTCTAAAGGCCTATGCAAGGAGGGAGGTTTGTGTAGGGAAATAATGGTGAGCCCATGCATATGCCAAGTGCCTCACATATTTTATAAATCCTTGTCCAAATTGAAGAGGATAGCCTCATGCAAATAAGGGAAGCCAACGCAAACACAAATTGATGACAAGTGCATGTTGCCTGCCAAGCACATGGGTGCATGAGTTTATCTAAGGGCATCTTGCAAGGTAAAAGCCAACATACACTAGAATATAGTAAATGGGGTGCCATGAAATGGTAAGTTAGGCAATTGTGTTAAAGGTTTGGAGGATTGCTAGACCAAGTGGAGGCATGTCTTGGTAGTATGGTGAATGAAGAGGAGACCCCACACAATGGAATGGGGCAACCAAATGCTTTGAGGAGATGCCAGTTCAAAGAGGAATCCTACACACATTCTTTTAATGCCAGCATTAACTATGAAGAGGAACAGTCTCATTTTCTTGTTGGTGGTTCATTGCCAAATAGAGGAACTCAAATGTTTTAGAATGTGAACTGAGTTATCCCACATGCAACAGGTAATGGGCTTTTGTATTATTTATATACTAAGGCACCTACTTAATGAAATAAGTAAGAAGCCAAGAGGCTACTTGGTGGGCCCCTTGGCTGGAGGAGTACAGTGTGTGGTGGGACCCCCAATTTTGGCACCCAATATGGAGGAAAGTTAAAAAAACTCTCAGAATAATTGTCCCACATTCACCCGAAATGGGCAAATTGTAGTGAATATATGCAACTCCACTCAGATAATGAAATAGAACAAAGAGCTGGAAGCTCTTCTCACGCAAGCTTGTGAAGTCACCTTGAGATGCATCCCAGTGGGCTCGAACAGAAGAATTTTTGCAAACAAGCACTGATGGACACATGGAGGACACGTGGTGCTCATTCGTGAAGTCACAAGACTTAACTGACGGTTAGGTGGAAATTCAAAGATTTGGAGATGCGGTTAGTCATGAAATCTCGAGAAGTCTAGTGGTTAGAGAGAGAAATATGGAGATTCAGAGACTCACAGTCGCGAGATCTCCCAATGTTTGGTAGTTAGCAAAAAAAATTTAGAGACCTGGAGACTAGCATGGTCACAAGATCTCCTAACGATGGTGGTCAAGTGAAGAAGACTTAGATACTTGGAGATTACCTTTAGTCTCCAAGTCTCCAAATGAAGATTCAGAGACCTAGAGACTAAAGGTAATCTCCAAGTCTCAAGATCAAACCCATGGTTAGCAAAAAGCTTTGAAGACTTAGAGACTAGTGTTAGTCTCCAAGTCTCCAGATAGACTTAGGGTCAAGGAAAAGCTTCAAAGATCTAAAGATTGCTCAATCTCCAAGTCTCTAGATAAGGAGTTAAAGGTGAGTTAAGAGACCAATTTTGAGTGGCCAATCAGTTAATGACACTTGGCACATTTTGATGCCTTCTGAGAGAAAAGTGTAGGAATAATAAAGAAAAGGCCAAAATAAAGATTTAAAATGTGATATAGTTTGCACATTTGAATTAAATCTGAAATTTAAATGATAGGACCTGATCAAAGATTTAATGTTTGGAAGCTTGATTTTTATCAGAACATAGGCATATAGTATATCGTCAGAAATGGGAGAAGACAAGGAATCTGATGGAGGTGTTTATTTTTGGTTTTAGAGAAGTAGGAAAGAGAAGTAAGAGATTTTGATTTTGGATCAAATCTTGTTGCAGAGGTAAATGCAGTTGCAGATGACCAAGTGAAAGAGGATGCAAATTTGGAGGGAAAAATGAATGTAAAGGTGGATGCAATTATAGATATTTTGGGGACAGACAAGTGTCAGTGACTGAGATGGTTTTCTCCATTCTCCTATATCTGGTTTTTCTCCATTGTAATCAGGATGGTGAATTTACAGCTGCATAGCAGACTTCATATTTTTGTCTAGTTTTGAAGCTTTAGGTCTGGATGTATTGAAGCAGAACATATTAATGAAATACGGTGTAGTTTCCTATTCTATATTGTTGTTGTCTCTTTACATTTTTGTTTATGGCTCTTGTATGTTTAGTTTGTAAGGCATCCTGAACATACCAATTACAAGGTAATTGTCTAGCTATTTATGAGTTTCTTTCAAGGAGAGAACTAAGTTTCATAAGTGGTTTCAGAGGGTTAAGCATTAGTGTGAGGATTTGATACAGTAGTATGGGAATGATAAGATATTTTGTAAGGCATTCAATCTAAGCTGCATATAGTTTTTAAGGCATTCTATAGTGTTACCTTGATTTGTTTCTGTGGATCTATATTTTCATTGAATCTTTGCCCAAGGAGTAGGCACTGGTCTTGGCTTGCCTTGCAGTTTTCATCATCAATCTTTAAAATTCAATTCAATTTTACTTTCCTATTCTTATGAACATCCATGTCTAATTGTATTCAAGTAGTAAATTCATTTCAATGATTCCTTGAAGAGAGAATCAATAGGTTATCCTTCCTTGAGTTTAATCTCTAAAAATAAGAAGGATAAGTGTCCTTAATCCACTGTTAAGTGTTACTGCAAGTACATTGATCCTTATGATAGGTGCACCCGCCTAGGTCTGTGGAACCTGAAGTGTAGAAGGATTAGATCCTTGTTAATTAGCCTTTTCCGTGTAAGAATCTGGAATCAGGAAGTCTAAGATTTGAGCTTAATATCTATATAGTGATTCTACATGAAAAAGTGCTAATAAGGTGATTGTGGATCTCTATGATACTATTGAATATAGGATTACAGAGAAGTTGAAATTAGATTTCAGATCTGAGATGGAGCTAATGAAGAATGACATGGTCGCTGAGATCATGAGAGTTGTTACTGGTGTACCCCGGAATGTTGGTACTGAAGATGGTTATGAGGAAGCTGTTGAAGACTTTGAAGCTATTGGATCTAGTGTTCATGATCGAAGGGATAGATCTGGTGAAGACAGTACTGCTTGGTTGCCTAGATCTGGAGCTCGGTTAAGTAGCAGTTATTGAATGGAAGTTTCTACTTCCTCTGGTACCTTGAAACCCAAGAACTTGATTGATTGGATTGGTGAGCTTGAAGATTTCTTTGAGCTGGAAGAAATTAAAGATCCTCTTTGGGTGAGATTAACACAGATGAAGTTGAAAGGACATGCTACTCTTTGGTGGAAAGATTTACAAAGAGATAGGGAAGATGAAGGTGAGATGAAGATCAATCGGTGGAGGTTGATGGTGACTAAGTTGAAAGCTAAGTTCATATTGGTTGACTATGAGCTTGACTTGTTTATGAAGTTGCAGAATCTGAAATAGAAGGATTTGTCTATTGAAGATTATACTGAGGAATTCTACGGACTTACTATTCAGTCTAGACACCGAGAGATTGGTAAGGAAAAGATATCTTGGTATGTAAATGGCTTGAGATTCAATATTCAGGATGAGCTTGGTATGTTGAAGATTGATTCCATTGAAGATGCTTATCAGTATGCTTTGAAGACAGAAGATAAGTTGAAAAGAAAACAACATGGTAACTCTTGAGAGAAGGAGAAGATTGATCACTTGGTGAAGGATAAATCAACTGATGTAGAAGATGAACTAAAACTTATAGAATCAAAAAAGAAGACAGGTAGAGTTATCTTTAAGGGTACTTGCTATAACTATAGAGAGGAAGGATGTCATTCTTTTGAGTGCACACCGAAGAAGGTTGACCAACGAACTGCTATGGTGAATGAGAACATTCAAAATGAACCTGAATCTGAGAACTTGTTGCTTCAATGAACATTGCTTGGTACAAGGATGAACCTTGTTAGAGGAGTAACTTGTTTAGGACTTGATGCAATTCTAGGGGTAATATCTGTGATGTTATTGTTGATATTGGTAGTACTGATAACCTTGTTGCCAAGCACATGGTTCAAAAACTTGGTGTGAATAGAATGAAACATCCTTGTGTTATGTGACATTGTGGAGATGAATAGTTGTGATATATTGCTTTGTAGACCTTGTAAATATGATTGCAAAGCTATGTATGATTATGTCAGAAATGTTTTTACTATTGAGAAGGATGACAAGAAGTTTTCCCTGATACCTTTGATGGATACAATGCTCGGTAGGAGAAGTCTGAGTATTGGTAGACAGGTTGAGTTGGTGGATCCATAGAAAATGAATGATCAATATGGAGAACCGACCTATGTGCTATCTAGAAAAGACTTGAAGAGATAGAGGAAACTAAAGTGGAAGCGTATGCAATCTAAAAGGATGGAGGACTTGTATGTGAAGAACCAGTTTGGGGTTTATGTGTTGAATCCTGGAAGATTTTCTTCTCACATATGAACATCTTTTGGAACCTAGGGTGTCTAATGCAGGGGCATTCTAGGGTGATGCAAAGACATTCTTTGTCCTCGGTGAAACTACATGGATATTTGTTATATGGTCATTTTTACTCGGTTGTAGCCTTTATCAATGGTCTTGGTCATTAAAGGAAGCTCGGTCGCTGAAGAGACTCGGTAATCTTTGGTGCTCGGTGAAAGTGTTACTCAGTGGTGCCTGTGGTGCTCGGTCAACATTGGTGCTCGGTGATGTTTGGCTTGCTCGGTTAGTTCACTGTTGCTCGGTTGTCCTGGTTTACTGAATCAAGCTCTATGTGATTTGTTGGGCTGACTTGGTGCATCTAATGTTGGTAGCTGTTGTTACAGGCTAACATGTTGGATTTAATGATTGTAAGGCAATTTGGAGCTGACTTGTATTGCATTTAATATTTGTTAAGAAGACTTAAAGTTTTCATCCAGCCGGCTTGTGGCCGATGATTAGTATTTATAGGATGTTTGTGTAGTTGTTTAGGCATCACTTGGAAGATCATGACTGGCATGACTCACAAGATTAGATCTGAGGATTCTGAAAGATGGAGTTGGTGAAGTTGTGGAAAAGATCTTGCAAATCACATTGTTATCTGATAATTTATAGTTGCAAGCTAGTGGTTTGCATACTTGGAGACAAGGAAATTACTTGGAGGCTTGTGAGCTCAAGTTTAGATCTACCTTAGGGTTTCTATCAGCTTTTAATTATTTTTAGAGATGAACTAGCTAAGGTTGTATTGGATCTGTGTGTGGATCTTGCAGAGTTGTAATCTCTGATTGTAATTGGCCCTAACCTGAAAGGTCTTACAGTCGGGCATGTTAATGGAAATTATGTTTTGAAACATATCTTGTCTTATGTGTTGTGTTTTCTAGTGTGTAATTCTAAAGCTACAAGGTTTGGACTATCCTTAATTGGATCCACCATCCCTTGGACTACGTCAAGTTACCATTCCTCTTAACACAAGAAGTTTCTCTCTCACCAATGTTCTCTATGTTCCTAGTTTTAATAGCAATATTTTGTTTGTTAGTCAAGTTTTAAATCATAGACTCAAGGTAGAATTTCAGGTCAAGGATGTTGTTATAACTTGCCTCATCTCAAAAGATGGAATCATACTTGCCCATGGTTTCAAGAAGGGGCATCTTTTTGCACTTGATACAACTTCCTCCTTGGGTATTTCTCGTTGTGCTTCTACTATGGCATCCACCTCTCTTTGGCATTACAGATATGGTCATCTCTTTGCTACATCACTTTCTTAGTTGAGCTCTCATATGATGGTATGAGGTCTTCCTTCTCTTTCCTTGTATTCTTTGTCTATATGTTCTGACTGGCTTGCAGGGAAACAACATCATGACTCTTTTCAGTCCAGTACCTATCATGCCTCAAAACCACTTTCCCTTGTTCATACCGACCTTTGTGTACCTCTTCCTACTTCTTTTCAGGGATGTCGCTACTTCCAGCTATTTGTAGATGATTTCTCTCAGAAGACTTGGGTCTATTTTCTCCAGCAGAAGAGTGAGGCTTTCTCTTAGTTTTGTACCTTCTACTCTGAGTTGATTCATGAATATGCCAAGCCTCTACTTGTTCTCGACTCAGATCGTGGGGTAGAATTCACTTCTACTGAGTTTATTCATTTCTTGAAGGCTCATGGCATCAAGAAACATTTGACTTCTCCCTATACACCTCAACAAAATGGCATTGCAGACTAGCACAACCAGACTGTCTTGGAGATGGCTCAATCTCTACTTGCTACCACAAAATTGAGTGACCAGTTTTGGACAGAAGTAGTTCGAAGAGCAGTATACTTGATTAATCAATCTCCCACTAAGGCTCTCAAAAATAAAACACCTGAAGAGGTATGGAGTGGCCACAAACCATCAGTTTCACATTTACGAGTGTTTGGTTGTACAACAAATATGCATATCCCAGCTCTGAAATGAAAGAAGCTTGATTCTAGGACACTCCCTTGTATATTCTTGGGCTACAGTTCAGAGTCCAAGGCTTATCATCTCATAGATCCTGCAACACAAAATATTGTTATAAGCAAAGATGTAGTCTTTGATGAATCTTATTTTTATTCTTCCCCACACACTAGAGTTCCTATACATGTCCTCTCACAAGACTCTCTCACACTCTAATGATGAGATTGAGCCTTCTTCTCAACCAGGGGGAAGAAGAATTACATGGTGATTTCTATGTGGATTTGGGTATTTTGGAGCATTCCGGTTAGCAGAAACAACATCCAAAATGGGTTCAAAGTACACTTTGTGACTCTAACCTAAATAATCCTCCAGATCTCTCTATAGGAATTAGAATATAAAGACAAATAAGAAATGAGGTCAATTTAGCCTTAATGTGTTCAATTGAGGGTAGTGTTGAACCTGATACAGTATGTGAGGCTCTCATTCAACCACATTGGAAGCATGCCAAAGATGTTGAGTATGATTCTCTAGTAAAAAATTATACATGGAAGCTTGTTGATATGCCAATTGGTAAGAAACCCATAGGCTACAAGTGGGTTTTCAAAACTAAATATAAGACAAATGGATCTATCGACAAGTATAAGGCATGTCTTGTTACAAAGGGATATTCTCAACAAGAAGGAATAGATTATGAAGAAACCTTTGCAACCACTGCAAAGCTCAAAACCATCATAATTGTGTTGGAAAAATGGTCAGTGCTCCCCTTGGGATTTGTGACATGGTTTAACAGCCTCATGTGTCTTCAATAAGTCTAGTGGTTGTATTGGGCATTAACAAGTCAATCTTTTGGTGCAACGGCAACCACTACTTGTAACAAGTGGTATCAAAACTTGGTCATAGGTTTGAATCCCCTCGGATAATGCTAATGGGGAGATTATTGGAAAAATGGTTAGCACTCCCCTCAGGATTTGTGACATGGTTTAATAGCCTCCTATGTCTTCTAGTTGAATATCAAGCTACACGAGAAGCTATTCGTGAGGTAATATGGTTACGTCACATTTTAGCAGATATGGGTATCTCAAAAGATCAACCACCAGTTGTGTTTTGTGAAAATTAGGGTGTATTGAAGCTTGTCAAGAATCCTATTTTCATGAGCGCACCAAACATATTGAGGTTGATTGTCATTACATTCGAGAACAGGTGATCGAGCATAATATTCAGCTTCATTTTTGTCCCTCTACTTCACAGGTTGTTGATGTGCTCACTAAGCCTCTTGGAAAGGTGAAGTTTGAGCTCTTTAGAGGGTTTATTTGTAAACCTAATATATTAAGGGGGGGAATGTTAGAATAATATATTAGTTAGTATTAGTGTTTGGTAGTTAGGTTTTTCTCAAGTTGGTTAATTTGTTATGCAACCAACATAACTTATTTATGTTGCTATTTATTCAAATCCTCTGTATGATTGAGGCACTGCAATACGATACAAGTCATTTAAGCTTTCACTTTATCTCTTGTTTAGTTGATTTCTTTGACTTGGCCACTAAACTAGGAGTAGTCTAGAGTGGAGAATGAATGCTAGATTTTGAAGCACTCAAGAAAGCATTTGATGAAAATAAAGTGATCAACTCATTTGTTTATGAAATCATGAGAAATAATCAAGAAGATAAAGAAAATAGGTGAATATAAATGAAAACAACAAACTAGTTATTGATTGACTATAAAAATGACAAATAGGAAAAAGAAAAAGATAACACTAATTATTAAAAAATCAAAAAATTAAATTTAAGTAGTATTATATTAAAATACAAATGAAAGAACATACAATGCAAACCCATCCAACCCCTGATTATGTTACAAGATATCTAAGGTTGTATTGTATATCATACATTAAATCTAAAATATATAAATTGAATCAAAAAAATAAAAAACATTTGAACTCCGCAACTTTTTGAAAAATAAAATGTGAGGCTTTTTATATCAACTAAAATAGAATTATATTAAAAATCAGATCAATTCCTATTTTATTTTTAAAAAAATAAGTAATAAATTCTCTTTCAAATCCATTCCTTTTTTATCAATCCCTACTTTACATCCATCCAGACTCTATTTTCAAATATAACCATTCAAAATAATACCACTCTATGTCTCTAAAAACTATCATTTTTTTACTTTTACATAATTCTCCTTTAGTTATGGACCTGCCATCTCCTCTTGCTGCTATTCCTCTCATCGCTTATAGTTTTAGTTTTAATGGTTTCTTTTGTTGGTGTTTTATATTAGGCTAGTTTTTAGATTTAGATTGAATAAAATAAATTAATTAGATATGTAGTTGTTGGAAAGTTACATTTTTGTAAGGAGGTTTGAGTAGTTCAGGTTTTAGTAGTGCTTTAGGAAAATAATGGCTTTATATATAGTCTATATTGATCAATCTAAAGCATATCCCATTTTACATTAATAATATTTGAGTTATTTTCTTTTCCATGCAATTGTTTAAGTATACCATTTTTATCAGTTGGTATCAGAGCCACTCACAGTTGAGAGAGTAGCAGCAAACGGTTTTCCTTGAAAGGTGAGCAATATGGTGATGATCGATTTGTGAGGGATGAAAGTGTCTGTGCTTTCAAAGTAACACATGGATATGGTGATGATATCATGTTACCTCTTATATTTTCCACCACAAGATCCTTATTTTCATTGTTTGTGATCTTGGAAGGGGCCACTGAGCATTGTTTGGCTTGGGAAAAGTTACAAAGTCATCTTGTTCACATTGTATAGTGTCAAGCAACTAACATATTTCTTATATGTTTCAAGCTCCAGTGAATGGAAAGGCATTTTTAGGTTACCAATTAATAGAAAGGCGGAGAAATATACCATTAAAAATGTGAGTGCTATATCAAAGGCACTGAAAAATAAGGCATGGGAAAATAGAGAATCATTGCTTTAAAGAGTGAATATGTACATATAGATTTGAAAATTTGACACCAACATCATATTTTGAGCGCCATATGTTGGTTGAGGATTATTATTTATTTTCTGTTGGTTGAGTCAGAGAAATATGCCATCTGAATATTATTATTTATTTCAAGAAATTACCATTTTTTTCTTTGATTAATGGTTTTATCTATTGCTTCTGAAACTACTATCAGGTTTTGTTTTGTTTTTTATTACCATCAATTGGATGGAGTTCATGTATAGATCCTCATTAATATCTGGTAGAAATGGCCTAAAATGTTAAACCATGTGCCTTAGATCAATGTGGAGGTTTAGGTGTTATTAAGAGAATTTAATTTTATTATATAATAATGGTCTCCATAAGTGCCTAATAGTTCTTAGAGTCGGTGTTTCTACCTCCTTAAGGTGATTTATTGTTGCCATTCACATGTTGTCCATAAACAAAGGACATTTCCAATTATTAGGTTGTCCATAAACAAAGGACATGGTGTTTATACCTTCTTAAGTTTTGGTATGCTTATTGAGAGTTGGGCTCCTCGTAGAGCCGTTCACGTTGCAGATTATTATTTTCACAGCCTCTCAACTCCTCATTATTCATTGCTCGCCAACAGATGGCTGTTAGGATAGAGTGAATGGTAATGAATGAGATTAATGATTTCTGGTCTTTTCATATTTAATTTTAACAATATTTGCAGTACCCCTACGAATTTGAAGGCAGAACATCAATGCATTGCTACCAAATAAGGGGCCGATATTTTTATCATTAATTTCTAGTTTTGGAAAGTTTTGGAAAGAGGCCATGAATTATTACTAACTGCCATTTTCCTTTAAATCAATAGCATAGATATTTTGAAAGCATACGTAAATGAGAGTTTAGTTCAATATCCTTGTTTGGTTGTATGGTATTTTAGTTTATCAATTGTAGAATAAATGATAAATAGGAGATATTTTCTACAACAAGTCAAATTGTGATTTGCTAAATGATAAATAGGAAATATTTTTTACAACAAATCAAATTGTGATATTACTATCAGAATTAAATAAATAATTGTTTATATACTAAAATACTATTGTCGGCTGAAACACAAAATTTGAAATAAACTATAGTAGGTGAGTTACTAATCTAATTAATACAATACTAACATTTATTCATAAATTATGTACGAAAGCAAAATGCTAAAAACACTACTATCGTATCTAAAACACACAAGTGTAGAGTGAACTGTTGTAGGTGAATCACTAATCTATATGTTGAATGATTGATAAGTGAGTTGAAAGATTGGAGGGACATTGATTGGTTGATTTGGCATTGATGGTGTCTGCGAGAAAGGTCGAGCAGGTATTCATGAGTAGTAGTAGTCATATGTAAAGCGAATTTGCGAGTACCTTGTGCAGTGGCTCCCACTCATTTAATTTGTCTCTGTGACAAATTAAATAGCCTTTTTTAGCTTATCTTCAGAGTTGTATATAAAAATCAATGACTACCGTATCAAATCATGTCAATTTTCTTATCCTCCAGCTCACAT
Organism: Chamaecyparis obtusa; assembly: GCA_027943335.1. Classification (NCBI taxonomy): domain Eukaryota; kingdom Viridiplantae; phylum Streptophyta; class Pinopsida; order Cupressales; family Cupressaceae; genus Chamaecyparis; species Chamaecyparis obtusa. The sequence continues at coordinate 192,049 of BSBK01006353.1, read as the reverse complement.
TTGTCCAGACTCAAGCACATGTTCAGTCTGCTCTACTCCCTCCCACAAATATTATATAGAAAAGGACAGTTGAACGCTAGTTATCTTTGCCAGCTTTCCAGTGGTGAAAGCATTCTGAGTGAGGCAGGCATAGGTCAGTGCACCGGATCCATTGTGGATATTTCCTATTCGGAATGGGCATTATAATACTGAGATGGTAACTGGAAAGATAATCAAAAGATTGATTAAAAAAACATATTTCCTATTTCTAGAGAAGAAACACATTTTCCTTATTAGTAGTATGATTATAAAATACATTTAAATATATACTTTTAAAAATATGAAATACAATAGTTTGTTTTATGCAATCAGTACTCATATTTTTATAAAATCTAATACCTAAAACAACTTTCCAGCCCACTTGACTGACTATGTCTATTTATATACATTGGACAGGCTTTTTTTTTTTAATTGTGTAACATATGAGAAAAATATTTTTTTATTGATAGATATAATTATATAAATTAATTTAGATAATAGAATGGTAAGTATAAATATTAGGAAAAGTAAAACATTAAATGATAACTAGATAAGTTAAATGTGAAGAAGCAAGGTACTTAGGTTTTATGTTTGGTGAAGGTTTGTATTGACATGGATGAGTATTATGCTTAGGGTTCTAGATTTTCCTTTGTTTTACAATTGTATTTTAGTTTATTCTCTTTTGTTTTTATATAATTTTTATTTGATACAAAATTGTAGTACATTTATTGTAGATTATAATTATATAAGTTTGTTTAGAATATAAAATCATAATTTAACTAAACTCCTAAATACCAAAAATTTCTATATAATTGGAACCAACATAAACCTTAAATAAACTACAATTCACTTGAAAGGATAATGGATCGGATGTGTTCAAAATACTAATTTTCTAACTGTTGAAAAGAGATAATTTCCTTATATGGATGTATTAAAATTAGATCTAGGAATAATAAAGTGTATACATAAATGATTTCTAGAGACCTATGTGTTTTGTAAAATCATTATAAAATCCAATTTGGTATTGGGATATTTATATTATGTAGGATTGACAATAAGTACAAGGATTAGATTGTTTACTCCTTTCCAATCTTGAATATAAAGGATTTGGTGTAGTATATCTTCTTTCTCTCCTAAATATAATTCTTTTTGGTGTAAAACGTCTTCTTGATCACCTTCAATAATTGAAATTTAGTGTAGTATATACTTTGTCTCAACTTTAATATTAGTGGTTTGGTGTCATTCGTATTATTTCTCATCTTAAATGTCAAAGATTTAATTTAGCATTTTAGTTCTTACTCATTTTGGATAACCACTCCATACAATCCCTCGAGACTAATATTGTCATGCTTCTTAAAGTTATCTATCTTTATTTTTATTTTTCCAAAAAATCATGATCAAGCATGTTTTCTTGTTACCACTTGAGTGATTTATTTATATATGTTATCCATGTTTATTTCTCCAAATAAAGATAGCAATGGACTCCAAGAGGTATTCTTTCCTACTATTGGTTTAAAAATTGAGAGAATGGGGATTTCATTGGATCTATGGAGATATATCAAATAGAACATGGAAGGTTCTTAGCTTTCTATTATTTATTTTTAAATTTGGCTATTGAGAAAAATTATTAAATAAATTGTTTTTTATTTCACTTATACACTAGGAATTGATATTATGCATTAGCAACCACCTTTCTTCTATTTCATGAACTTTTCTTTAAAGAGGGAAACATGTTTTTGATAAGTTATCAATTTATAATCATAAGGGTTGTTCATTAAAGGTTATTTTATTTATGAGTCAACATGTTGTAAGGAAGGTCTATATGGTTTCCCAAACAATTTTGAATCTTGGTTATAGATTTTAGGCTATTAATGAGTTAATTGGAGCCTTGGGAAATTAAAAATGTGATATTGCTATAAGGATTCAACTGTGTAGTTTTTTTAGTCAAACTCATTGACCCATATTTTACGAGTAGTGGATCACAAGAACTCATCTCTCATGATAATGAAAGAAACTCTTAGTACACATTGCATCTAGGTGATGCCCTACAATGAGTTTGACTCAAAAAACTACACAGTTGAATCCTGATAGCAATATCACAATTTGACTCGTTGAGGAGAATATCTCTTACTTATCAAATTAAAAGTGTCAAAAATCCTTTTGTGGACAAGGCTTTTGAGGATACCTGTTTTGAAAGACTCAAGCCAAACAAAGATTAGATTTTAGCCTAACATGAAATCAATTCAAAACAAGGAAACTCTAAACTAAGCCACCTCAAATTGAGCTAAAAAAGGTGCACCCAAGCACTGTTTGATTTGCTCTTGCTTAAGGGGATGTGGGTGTGCTCTCTAAGTGCATGGAGCATGTTCCTTATGTATTTTAGGACGGATTGAGATCCATGAAAACCTCATAAATGGCACAAAATAGGTATAGAACACCTGATTTGCCCCTAAGGCCTCAAGGATCCAAATGATGCTGAAATGAAGATTTAAGCTACATGATGTTTATGCTAAGATTGATTTTAGACCAAATAGAGATGTGATATGATGCTATGCTCATGCAAAACAATGAAATAAACTATGTTAATCCATTAAATCTATGCTAAGATGTGTTTTTAAGAAAGCTTGAAAATGATGAAAGACTAACAATTAGTATGAAAGCTAAATGATTTAGAGCTATTCTAGCATTATAACATTGCTTAAAATAAAAGGTGAATGGTTTTATTTTGCTCTTGGAAATGAGGAGCATTTATAAGATTTGGGAAGGAGGAATGAGTGGCTAGGATCAAAATCCTTAAGAGAGGCCAAGATTCATTCAAAGGGGAGCACATGGATTGTGCTAGTTCAGGGCCACCTCCTTGTGACAAGTGTCACAAGGGCATTGGGTTGAAAGATGGGAGGGATGTGCACAATTTGGAAAATGTGCTTAAGGTCAAAGGGTGTAAGAAAGGGGTGAGGGGCTTCTTAAATGCATGGTAAATGCATGTAAGAGGGATAAGGAGGCCTTAAATGCATTTAATGCATGTAAGAGAAGTTTCTAGAAGTTTGTTGACTTTGGGTTAAGCTTAGGAGTTGGCTAACCTTGGTTAGGGAATGTGACAGGATTAGGGGGGGGGATTAGGATTAGGACTTTTTAGAAGAGTCTAGAATTTTCTTAGGATAAATATGGATTTTAGGAAATAGATAAAGATTTATTTATTTCCATGGTTTAGGTTTGAGAATATTTATTAAAATAAATTTAATAAACATGAGGATTAAATATTTAATCTTAATTAAATATTTTGAGTTGGGATTAGGGTTAGGAAATGAGGGGATTAGCCTTTAATCGAAATTAAAGAAAGATTAGAAGATTCTGGAAGAGGTTAGTGGTCTTAAGGAAATTGGCCAAGTTTTGGGCAAAAAATAAATTAATTATTTATTTTGAGATTTTTGGTCAATTTATTAATTAAATAATTAATAAATAAGGAGATAATGTTTAAATAAGATTTAAACATTTTTGGGAGGGATTTCTTAATTAAATATTTTTAATTAAGATAAAGGGATTTAATGACATAAAAATAAATTAATTAATTAAATAATTAATTAATTAACAAATGATGATGTCATCAGAGATTTTTCAAAAAATAAAAATACTTTATTTTCTAAAGAATTTTTAGGTGTCTACATTTTGCCCCTCTTTGATGCGATGCTGCAAGTGGCATGGTGTCAAAGACAAGAAAATAAGATGCCCAAGGCTAGAATTTAGAGGCATGAGGGGTTGTGCCCCCTTGAGAAAATAACGCAAGGAGTAAACGTTTTGAAATTTTCTCGAAAGGAAACAAAGAAAGAAGGACCTAGGAAGAAGGGGAGATAAATAACCAAACTCCCAAGAGCAAAGATGGGTGAATGCAAGATGAGATGGAATGCAAAATGCAGGATGTAGCTATATGAGAGATGCAAGATGCAAGATTAATCTATATGATGCAAGATGCAGGGGATTGGGGGAAGCTCCAAGTGAAAATGTGGAGAGCACAACCTAGTTTAATATAGCAATGCTAGAGACCTGCCAAGGATATTGGGATCACGAGGCCTTGTCACCAGTGTTGCATAGGACTAACGCTAAAAAGACATGCAGGGTTGCCCTAGCATCATGCATGAATCCCAAAGGAGGCATGGTGGAAACAATGCTGAAGAAACCACAAACACACGACTGACTCACAGACAGAAGCAAAAGATCAAAATACCTTGCCCCAGATTATCCTCATTTGCAGCGCACCATGATATAAAGGATCATGGTGACTTTGAGTAGAGAACAATGAGAAGCTGTAAAAGATTAACAAAATCCAAAGGACAAGATCCAAGACCAAAATGATAACTCCAAAAAGACATCCTTTGCCAAGGAGAGAGATTTGATGTGATGGATTGGATTGATGGTGGGAAGATTGGTCTGAACGTGTGGAAGGATGCATCGACATGGACCGAGTGTGATTGGTGGAAGATTGGAGCTAACAGGAGGAAGGATACATCCTCAAGGACCCGCTGATTGATGGGAGAATGAGTGTTGTTGTTCATTGGCAAATGATGAAGTCAAAGAATAATTGATGTGATCAAGAATAGTCGATAATTGATGTTGCTGAAGTGCGAGGCTGGGTAGGACAAGATGTCTGATCAAATACTATTGATGCAGGACTAACAAGGGATATGTACAACAAGACAGTGACAAGGGCTGACTGACACAAAGGATGGGACCTAAAGACACATATGTACAAATGAGCTGAGGTGGAGACACGATTGACGCTATGGTACAAGACTCAGGATTAGGATGTACAAAGAACCTGGGGATGAAGCTAAAAAACTCCAAAGATATGCAAGATGATGCCCTAGTTGGGCTGGAAAGCCAAGACGGACTGACGGATGGATGTGTCTTGAAATGACACAGATTTTGGGAAGGACATATCCCAACGATGATGATTGGATTGAGATCAAGGCTTGCTACAAGACTAAGGATGTTATTGGATTGGTTGGCTTGATCTTAGATGTTTGATAGCTAGAGGATGTGGATAGGATTGGAAGATGTTGGAAGATTGCTAGCAATAGTTGGATATGGATGGATAGCATTGGATTTCTTGAAAGGTAGCCTATAGCTAGATACCAATGATAAGGGAAGATACCAAGTGATGGAAAGATGGAGGAAATGCTTAGGATGAGGATGATGGAACTGCTAGGAGATTTGGATGGAGGAAGATTTGGATTTGGATGGAAGAATGCTTGAGGATTGGATAAAGGAAGATTTGGGGAGATTGGATGGCAGATTTGCTTGAGGATTGGAAGATGGAAGCTAGAGGAACCGCTGAGGGATCTGGATAGAGGAATGCTTGGGAAGATTGGATGGTGGATTTTCTTAAGGATTTGGGTTGGAAGATCAAGATGGACTGGTGATGGATGAAAGATAGTCTCCAAGGAATATGTCACCAAGGAATAAGATGCCCCTTGCTTAGGATAGTTTCATGTATTTCAGAGACATTAGGATGGGGTACGATTGGATGGAAGAACTGCCAACAAGAGGATGAGGAAGGTAGATGGAAGCTAGGATGAATGGATCGGATAGAGGATATGTAGCTGAAAGGTGTGTGATGAATGCCAAGAAGGTGCCCAAAAGCATGTATACCTGGTAGTCTTTGTTTTGTCATCAAGATCCAAAGGAGGATGAAGGAGGTGAGAGACAAATGGGATGGAGGAGATGTTGGATAAGATGGAAGAAGGGAATGGCCCCCAACTATAGAAAGGAATTGGGGGGAGGGCCTACGCATGACGCCTGTTTGCCAGGTTTTCACCATGGTACTTGTCCAAGGTGCTTGAATTGCCAAGTTTTCACCATAGGATGAATGTTTTTCTCTTTTCTTTTTTTGATACTTTTCTCTTGATTTTTCCAATTTTTATGGATTTTCCTGATTTTCTACTAACTAGATGCTGACCTTCTGATATTTTGATGTGTTGCTGACTTTCTGATTTGGTGTTGTCAGGTTGGTGACATTTTCTAATTTGTTGCTGACGTTCTTCACTGATCTTTCTGATGTGCTTGGATGTTGGTACAACTTTGTTAGGATGGAGGAATTATGCAAAGGCATGGATGAGATGGGGGAGATGGGATATATGGTGGTATAAAGTGTTTGGATGAAAAGATGGAAAGTGATCGTGATAGGGGGATATTGTTAGGATCAACATTGGCACATGTTGCGAGGAAGATGAATGAAGTGGAGGGGTTTCAGAAGATATAGGTAGATATGATGGAGGATTTATGCTAGGAGATTTCGGATCTTTGGGACCCAAAATAGATTGAGAAGATGGAGGAGAAGACTGAGTAGCTGGGGTATTAGCAACTTTGGATGTCATTATGGATATTTCTTTTAGATGCATTACATCTTTTTGCTTTGGGATCCACATCATTTTTGTTTTAGCTTTGGTGGGCCTTTGTGGCCATTGGTATGCATCAAATTTTGCTTTTTCTTTGTTGGGCCTTTGTGGCCATGTAGTGGATTTTTCTTGTACTTTGTTGGGCCTTTGCAGCCATTAGGATGCATTGGATCGCTTGATTGGATTTTGCTTTGGTTGACCATGTCGTTTAGGCTGGACATGACAATCTTTGGCTTTTTGTGGATATTTCCCTTTATGCATCTTGGATATGGCATCCAAATTGTGGGGAGCATCAGAGTGAATATGAGGAGATGTGCGGGATGGAGGAAATATGGATGGAGAGATGGAGGGAGATTGGTAGATAGGATATGTGGGCATGTGCCTTTGTTGATCCCGACTAGGGATGCTTGGATTTTGGATGAAGGACTGAGTAGGATAAGATGGGGGATCATATTTTTGAATGTAAGGTCCCAAAATGGATATAGCATGTGAAGGATATGTGCTAGTAGATTTTGGGACATAGGGACCCAAAATGGATTTGGAGGATGAAGTAGGAATGTGATAGGTTGTCCTGGGTTGTAATGATGGAGGAGGAGGAATAACATTGTATGCCTTGGAAGATGTGATGGTGGGTTTGGAAGGATGCTTGAATTTAACTTTAGTTGTACCAACATTTTTGGAGGAAGTGCCTTCTTCTGATGTGTGACCAATGCCACATAACTTTGGATGTTTCTTGTCTTGAATGGGCTCCAGATTTCCTTGTTCACAAGAGCCTAGGCCTTTGCCTTGATAATTCCATTTCTTGAGCATTTTATGCAAACAAGGATATTTCTGACTTGGGGAATATGATAAACATCCAGTTTCTGGTTCCCTGATGGAAGATATAGAACTTATTGCTTCTGCTTCAAGTGGGCTGCCTCTGACAAACATAAGTGGACCAAGAGGATAGAGTGTTGGCAGCTGGATAGTTTGGATCGGAGGATCCTCAAGAGGAGAGGATGGGATGATGGGATTTTGATTGGGATTGGGGGATAGTAATGAATCTTTAGCTGGAGAAACTGGGGTGATAGGATCTTGGATTGAGGAATTGGGATTGTAGGATTTTGGATTGGGGGTGATGGAAGCAATAGAACATGTGATGGGGGAAGTGAAGGGATTGGATCTTGATTTTCTTCTATGAGTATTTCAACATGCTTTTGGACAAGATCTTGACATGGTAGGATTTGTGTGGATAGAATGCTAGGGGATGCATGGATGGACTCTTTAGATGGGGTGGATGGAAGGGTGGGAGATTTTGTAGCTGTGATGTCTGGAAGAAGGAAGAACTCTTTAGATGGTATGGATGAAAGGATGGAAGATTCTATAGCTGTGATGGTAGGAAGAAGGGTGAACTCATGGGGCTCATTAGATATGCTTTGGATAATACTAGGAGGAGGTAATGTTGGTTGTGATTGGATGGAGACTTCAGATGGAAGGGCCTTAATGATGCTAGGAGACGGAAGAGGATCAATGTATGGAAGATAAATGATAGATGGGAGCGATGGATGGGCCTCATCAATGATGGCTTCACATGAAGTGTTGAGATGGCTTGGCTCTTCAACTCTAGGAGTGGGATTTGTTGTTGGCTTCTTTGTGAAACTCCTTGAGACTTTCGGATTGGAGGAGGTGAAGGATTAGAATGTGTAGAAGATGGGGGGCTTATATGGTCCTCACATGAAGGTGGGGTGGAAGATTTTGAATTTTCTGAGGGGATGATGGTGCTAAAGAGGTAGAGGTGATGGATCGAGGTGTGAGATATGAAGTGGTTTGAAGGATGCACTTTGCTTGTGGGAGGGATTTTTTGAAATATGGTTTGGAATAGAAGATGGTGATTGAGATAGGATAGTGGATTGGGGAAAAGGATTGGAAGACTTGGTTGTTGGTTTTGAGAAAGATTTGGAGGATGAGTGGATGGATTCTTTAGATAAGGGAAGTAGCGTGAAGTGTTTCTATGGGATGATGGTGATTGGGATATGACCATAGTAGGAGATGGAGGTATGAAGGATGCATATGGAGGATGTGTAGGTTTAAGATAGGGATAAGGTGTGGATGGATAAGATAATAGATTTTCCTTGCCAAGGACATGAAAGGGAGTGCTAGTGGATAAGTGTGAAGGCATGATAGGATATTTTGGAGGAATGATTGGATGCTGGGGATGTTTGGAGAAAACTTGCTAAGATTTCAAAATACGCATCGTGATCTACAAGGCTTTCATCATCTTTGGGATAGGATGGATTGAGGGGAGAGACATAATAACCAAACTCATCATAATAGTTTTGAGACATGCTGACTTGTGGATGAGTTGGATAGGAATGAAGGATGAAGATGGATTGGAAGACTAAGACTTAGATTGGAATGACTGACAGGGTCAGACTAGGATTGGATTTGACTCAAGTTTGGAAGAAAAACTAACTTTAGAGGAAGATAGACAAGGGGATGGGGGATGACCAAGATGACTTTTCTAACCTAGGATAGGAGGAAAGGATGACAAGACTGGATTGAATATGACTGGAAGACCATGATTTGAGATTTTGAAAGCTTGGACATTTTCTGGATTTTGGGAGGATTTGGATTGACATGGCTTTTCTGAGTATCTTTGAACCAAGTTGTAGATCAGTTTGATGTTTTTCCAATGGCAAAGGATAGATTTCAACAAGATTTTTGGAAAAGCAATCTCCACAAGGGACAAAGCAACCTTGTGAGATACAAACAAGATAACTGACTCTGATAAAGCTTTGAAACGTTTATGTTCCAACAATGTTTTCATGGAGTATTGACTGTCAAGCATTTCAAACAGATCTACCTAAGGAAGGTGAGTATCAAAATTGCTTGCCCACAGCTTGGTACCCCCTAGAAGGGAATACAAATGGTGAGTAATCTTGAGGTGACCCGGTAAACCCCTTGGAATCAGTCCTTGCACAAGGATTTTGATACTTTCAGATGTAGATAGGGTAGCCTCTATTTTGTCAAGTTTTTAATAGTTCCATGGAGTCTCCATACCCAGTTATGCTGACCGCCTGTGACTCACTCAAGAGCCTAGCCAACAACGCTGGGGGAGGAATATTTACCTATACCCAGACATTTGCATTTGGCACAAAATGTCTGTGGATTAGGAGATATAAGTGAGTACTTTTTGCCTTCACTTTATTTATATACCGTTGGGGGGGATACCAGTTGAGGTCGTTCTCCGAGGAGGAAGCACTTTTCTCCCTGGACAGGCCTCGCTAAAAGTAGAACAAGTGAACTTGTTTGAGTCCAAAATGTTCTACGTTGCTTACTTTAACAGGATTTTGCAAGAATTTTGAAAAACTCCTAAATGCACATCAAGCAAGTTTGTTCTTTCTTCCAAATTGATTAAGTGATGTTTGAATTTGAATAACTAAAGACACAAGTGTTTAGATTTTGAGTTGTTCTTTTTCCAAAAGACTTTCGAGCATTTGCAGTTGCTTTGACTTGGGCATTCAAGATTGAATTATCGTGTTGATTTAGAACTTTGAAGTGCTTTGTTTTGTCCTTAAGGCATTCAAGATTGAATTTGTGCTTTGCTTGAATTGAAGAGGGAATAGAGATGCTTGTTCTTTCCAATTTAGATCATTCAAGATTGTGTTGATTTTCAAAATGATAATGACTCTTAGGACCTAAGTTCTTTTCCTTAGTTTCATTCAAGATTTGTTTGGCCTTTGCTTTTTATGAATCTAAGAAAAATTAAGGCAAAAACACAGTTGACAGCGACACTGTCTAGCTAATACGCAATGCTGGAAAATGCACATGCGACACCGAAAAACTCTCAGGCGACAGCGGAATGATTACAGGCGACAGAGAAATCTATGCAAGTGATAGAGAAATGATTCCAGGTGACAACAAAATATGCCAAGGCGACAACAAAAAATTTCATAGGTGACAGAAAGTTGTGTACAGGCGATAGGCAAATGTTCACAGGCGACACTTAATCAGGTATAGGCGACACTTAAATATTCAAAGGCGACACTTAATTGTGCATAGGTGACAATGAAATGTGCATAAGCGACAGCAAAAATAATCATAAGCAACAGTCAAATGTGCAAAAGTGGTAGTAAAACGTGCACAGGCGACAGTAAAAAATGCCTAAGCGACACTCAAACAGGTGTAGGCGGCAATGAAATTTTTACAGGCGATAACAGAATGCTGATAGGCGATAATGGAATGGATACAAGTGAAAATGAAATGATTATAGGCAAGAATTCTATACATGGACGTGTGAATGTTTATCTCATAGGCGTGATTATTTCTGTTGCAGGCGACAGAAAAGAAGTTTAGACAGAATAGAAGTTATCAAGCACAGAAAATCTTTAGAAAATAGGCATCGATACAGAGCTTGTAGGCGTCATCAGATTCTTCATAGGTGTGACTGAACTGTGTTTAGGCATGACTGAACTATGTGTAGGTGACATTTCATCTGTTTCCTGCAAATTATTCATGAAAAATGGCAAATATGAGAGTACAAAGTATGATCTAATCAAGTTGATTTGTGGGTTTGGGTCCCACTGGGCATGCCAGAATGTGGACAAGGCTTTCGAGGATACCTGTTTTGAAAGACTCAAGCCAAACAAAGATTAGATTTTAGCCTAACATGAAATCAATTCAAAACAAGAAAACTCTAAACTAAGCCACCTCAAATTGAGCTAAAACAGGTGCACCCAAGCACTGTTTGATTTGCTCTTGCTTAAGGGGATGTGGGTGTGCTCTCTAAGTGCATGGAGCATGTTCCTTATGTATTTTAGGATGGATTGAGATCCATGAAAACCCCATAAATGGCACAAAATAGGTATAGAACACCTGATTTTCCCCTAAGGCCTCAAGGATCCAAATGATGTTGAAATGAAGATTTAAGCTACATGATGTTTATGCTAAGATTGATTTTAGACCAAATAGAGATGTGATATGATGCTATGCTCATGCAAAACAATGAAATAAACTATGTTAATTCATTAAATCTATGCTAAGATGTGTTTTTAAGAAAGCTTGAAAATGATGAAAGACTAACAATTAGTATGAAAGCTAAATGATTTAGAGCTATTCTAGCATTATAACATTGCTTGAAATAAAAGGTGAATGGTTTTATTTACTCTTGGAAATGAGGAGCATTTATAGGTTTTGGGAAGGAGGAATGAGTGGCCAGGATCAAAATCCTTAAGAGAGGCCAAGATTCATTCAAAGGGGAGCACATGGATTGTGCTAGTTCAGGGCCACCTCCTTGTGACAAGTGTCACAAGGGCATTGGTTGAAAGATGAGAGGGATGTGCACAATTTGGGAAATGTGTCTAAGGTCAAAGGGTGTAAGAAAGGGGTGAGGGGCTTCTTAAATGCATGATAAATGCATGTAAGAGGGATAAGGAGGCCTTAAATGCATTTAATGCATGTAAGAGAAGTTTCTAGAAGTTTGTTGACTTTGGGTTAAGCTTAGGAGTTGGCTAACCTTGGTTAGGGAATGTGACAGGATTAGGGGGGGGGATTAGGATTAGGATTAGGATTAGGACTTTCTAGAAGAGTCTAGAATTTTCTTAGGATAAATATAGATTTTAGGAAATAGATAAAGATTTATTTATTTCCATGGTTTAAATTTGAGAATATATATTAAAATGAATTTAATAAACATGAGGATTAAATATTTAATCTTAATTAAATATTTTGAGTTGGGATTAGGGTTAGGAAATGAGGGGATTAGCCTTTAATTGAAATTAAAGAAGGATTAGAAGATTCTGGAAGAGGTTAGTGGTCTTAAGAAAATTGGCCAAGTTTTGGGCAAAAAATAAATTAATTATTTATTTTGGGATTTTCGGTCAATTTATTAATTAAATAATTAATAAATAAGGAGATAATGTTTAAATAAGATTTAAACATTTTTGGAGGTATTTCTTAATTAAATATTTTTAATTAAGATAAAGGGATTTAATGACATAAAAATAAATTAATTAATTAAATAAATAAATAATTAACAAATGATGATGTCATCAGGGATTTTTCAGAAAATAAAAATACTTTATTTTCTAAAGGATTTTTAGGTGTTTACACCTTGATTACTTTTTTAGTATTTTTTATGATGAAGAATGTATTATTCACAAGTGTCAAGTTATAAGGATAGGGAGACATTTTAGACATGATCATGTAACACTTTATCTTACAATTATTTTAAACATGTACTTGTAATCCAACTATTGACAAAACTTTAAAGGAAATTTTCTACTCCAAAATAATCTAATCCAAGAGCATGAGTGGTTCTACCCATGCAATGTTCCACACAATTAGAATGCACATCAAGATGGAGAGTTCATTTAGACTCTACTAGTCCAAAATAGACCAACATCGTCAGGACAATAATTCAAATCAAGTCGACAAGCTATTGGAAAGCAAGAGAAAATACATTGACTCTACATTGGTAAATTGGAATGAGATATATGTATATGGCATAAACCAATTAAATGCTAATTTGATGGCCTAGAACACAACAAAAAAGAAGAGAAGAGAAGATTGTAATATCTTTTATAGTTGGTTGGATATCAACTTCCCGACTACCTCAAGGGGATACACAATTAGATACTTTAGATAAGACCTATGTGTCATATTAAAATCAATTTGTTAGAAAATATAACATGAGACAAGATTAGCCTCAAACATCTCAGCAAGCTAAGGTGGACTCTATTTTTATAAAGGTTTCTTCTAAGATTAGTTGTCCCACTTTCAATATTCTAGAGTGGATAAAGGAGGACAACATAAACATTACCATGTGATAAGCTAAGCTTTCCATCTCATCTCATAGTGGCTTGTTACATATATTTTTGGAGGGACATAGTCAATGAATTTGTGCTTTGGAAAAAGGGGGAAGAATAGCCCAGATCATCTTGATTTAACTAAGAGAATGGAATTCAAACTAGATCAGAAAGCCACTCCCTTTATCCCTTTATTTTTGAACCTCATTATTTGAGACCATTTGATCCACATTCGCATGATATATTCAGTGGCTAGTAACTTGGTCATGCCCAAGAAAGTGATTGATCTCCTCAATATTAAGAATGATCCAATATCTAAGGGAGTTATACAATTAGATGACATGAATTATAAGATAGTCAAATTCATTAAAGAGTTCAAATTAATCCAAAATGAATGCCCTATTTACACAATGTTATAAGACATATCAATCATAGAGAGGTACCTAATTTATTTTCTATCTATTCATCCAAATAGTTTATTGCCCAAATTGGAGGGTACCTATATTTTGATTGGCATCACATATTTTTTAGAACAAGAAATGGTAGAAAAGTGACCATAAAAGATAAACCCATTTAAATACCATATTAAATAATACACCCATAGCTCTATAAAAATAGACTATACATTGCATGATCTAGAAAGTGACAATGTAATTCATGAGGAAAAAACTCCTTTTATTGGTGTCACTAATTGCTTACTATATGAATGGGGTAATTATTTACCTTTTGACATATATAATGAGTAAAAAGAGATTAGGTTGGAAGCCTATTGCGTATGTGAGGATAAAACTCCTATCCACAACCTTATGAAGGTTCAAAAGGATGTAGGCTATTTGTGGAGACTATTTTATGATGACTCAAGGAACAAAAATGGTGTTGGTATAATGTTGGTTTCTTCTAGTAGTGAGAAATACTACTTTTTTTCAAGCTCCAGTCTAGTTTCACCAATAATATTGAGTGGATACATATCTCTAATATATGGCCTCCAACTTTTACAAAAGAGAGGGATTAAAAACTTACAATTTTTTGTTGATAGTGAGATGATTGAGCATCAAATTAGATTTCAAAGCACAATAAAGAGGATTTTTTTTAAGGCATATAAGCACATAGTATGGCACTAAATTGAGTATTTCATGAATTTAACATCCAACCTATACCTAGATAGTGTATATATATATATATATATATATATATATATATATATATATATATATATATATATATATATATATATATATATATATATATATATATATATATATATATATATAGATATATATATATATATATATATATATATATATATATATATATATATATATATATATATATAGATATATAGATATATATATAGATATAGATATAGATATATATATATATATATATATATATATATATATATATATATATATATATATATATATATATATCTATATCTATATATATCTATATATATCTATATCTATATATATATATATATATATATATATATATAGATATATAGATATTATATATATATATATATATATATATATATATATATATATATATATATATATATATATATATATATATATATATGGACTTGCAACAGTTGGAGCATAGTTTTATGTATCTATCAATGTTGCAAAAATGATCAAACAACATATATGAAATTTTGTGAGGCATATTTTCCTATAAAACTAGACAAATCGGCAACTGTTTGAGAATTATAATCAAATATTCAACTTTCTACAAGAGGAGATAGAGTTATTTGCCTAAAATCAATCTAAGTTGGGACAACAATATGGAGAACAAATCCTACAAATTTAAACCAATAATTTTCAAAGGGTCTCATCATTCTAGAGGGAATCTTAACCTTAGGTGATCAGTTGAGAAATAAGAAAATGAACTTGGATGAAAGGAAGGGGGATTACAAGAAACTAGTTATAGAAGAATGAAAATCATTAAATTTGGAAAAGGTATTCTTTGAATCTTAACACCAAAATTTTATTAGGATTTATCAAAATTATGATTTGGTTGTATGGGATTATGAAGACATGAAGACCTAAAATATTTCAACCCTAGTTTCTCCCATCACACCATTGAACTATACTCTAATATAAAACATGATATCTAGAAGAAAAGTCCTATCAACCCCAAAATTGACCCCTTCATGAAGAAGGAGTTGACCAAATCGACAGAAATAGAAATCATTATTTCCTTTAAGATTTCTCCTTGGGTGGATAACTTAGTTTTATTGAGAAATCAGAGTGATGAGATAAGGTTGTGTGTCAACTTTAGATACATTAACCGGGCCTCTCTTAAAGACCGCTAAATGGGTTTAATATGCATATTATAAAAAAAAATTTAAGTTAAGAAATGTTGGTGTACCCTATTCTAGGGAAATGGAATTGGATTTCAAGGACATACTATCTAAATTAGGGTAGATTTACATAGATTATATCATCATTTATCAAAGCATGCATATGATCACTTTGATAATCTTGGACAAGTGTTCAAAAGTTACAGGGAATTGATGTCCTTGAATCCAAATAAATATGTGTTTTCAATAGACCAGCAAAAGTTACTTGAACATGTAGTGTCTAAGGATGGTCTTATCATTGATCTAGAGAACTTATTTTCTAAGGAGGGTCTTACCATTGATCTAGAGTGAAAAGGCCATCTTTTTCGTTACCCTACCTAGTCACAAGAAGAACATGCAAGGATTTCTAGGAATAATTGATTCTATAAGGAGGTTCATTCCTAATAATTTTACCTTGGTAAAGCGTCTCAATTCTATGGTAAAAAAGAATATGGTACTTAGTAGGATAAAGGAAGGGAGGGATAGTTTTGAAGCCATCGAGAAATCAATTTCCCAAGATCCTATATAATTCCCTTCTCATTTGTATTCTTGATATGATTGGATCCCATCAACATCTCTGACTATGTATAAGGAATGCATAGGTCATTTTTGTGTTTGTTTCTATGATTGTGTATCAATATGTAATTTCTATATTCTTGTTGATACCATTATTTATGGCCATTTTTCCTTCCTTGATTGGTGTGTTTAGACCCCCTTCATATTTTAATACATGGTTCCTCAACATGTCAAATTTTATTGGCCTTACTACATTGAGGTTTGTGGATGGAAATGTACTAATTTCCTTGTGGTGATTTATTTCATGGTTGTGGTATTTAGTGAGATGGTTATGTGTTTCTCATGTGTATCTTGTGTATTACAATAATTTTATTCTTGGATATGTGTATTCAAGATTCCTATTATCAATAATTTTTTCTTGATTCTATAGCATATAATTATTTGATATATTATATGTTTTTGTACCTAATTGAGTGTATAATGTCTCCCATGTTTGTATTTGATAAACTCTTATATATTTGGACTCATATATTAATACTAAATTAATTTGATTCAACATGTTCTCTTTTTATCATTTTTTATTGATATTAAGATATTGGTGCAATTATGAGACATTTATGTTATTACTATGTTCACATGTGATTATGTTTGGATTGATCCTTTTCTTATTTAAATGGTTTATGCATATAGTATGTATGAATGTTTTCTTTTATGATAAATGTGTGCAAGGAAATGTACCTTCATAGAATTAGTATCATACAATAAATCAAATAGAGACTAAATAAACCACAATTAATACTCTATTTAGCAAATAAAGCACAATTAAGCATCCTATGGATCTCTATCTAAGAGTGTTAATGTGAAGCTCTCAGCAAGCTACCATTAATGGTAGTCCTAGAATGAGAAATGATATGATAAACAAGCTAAATTGTTCAATTCCAAATGAAATACAACTAATTTGCCTTAATTTGCCTTTCTAGCTATAAAATGCAAGAGGTTTGATGCAATTCTAAGATGTGTGGTTATGAATTATGATTGATTTTAGCCTTCCTTTTATAGATTTATGCAAGGGTAGGGGGTGTAGTTGTGTTAATCATGATTAAGCTTGAGATGAGTTTTTGGTCGCACCCTTTGAAGACAATGAAAAGCTTATGTCCTCAAAGCTTGGGACAAGTAGACAAGATGAATGGAAAAGATGCTCTTTCTTTTTTAGTGATTGAGATTGAATTTGGCTTGATCCATGTGAATGCATTTCTCAAATCCTATTGGTTGATTGAATTCCCTCCCCTTTTGGGTTGTTGAGAGAAATTAGGATTTATTAATTGATTTAAATTGATTTATTTAGCCATGTACCCCTTCAATGGGTTGAATTTGATTTAATTCAAAACTATACAATTAATAGAATTAATTGCACATTGATTTGATTTATATTTGATTAAAATGCTCTTGATTTTGATTTATCTTGAATTAAGACTTGATTTTAATTTTGATTGGCTAAATGTTTGATTCAATTCAATTTCTTTGATCTTGCCCTTGATTTGCTTTGATTTTCCTTGATTTAGTACTTAATTGTCTTTGTCCATTTTTAGGTGATTACAAATGCCCCTCTTTGAGTTGACGTGTGAAGCATGTTGATTCAAAGAATACTCTGATCTTGTTGATGATAGGTCCTGATTATGTCAATGGTCGATCTTTGATGTTCATTTAATGGTATTCGATGATGAATTCTTGATATCTAATATGAGATTGATGTAGTTCTTGATGATGTTCATTCAATTGATGTTGCTCTTTGATGGTCATTCTGATGATTGTTCCTTGATATGATGCTTGATTCGATGAAAAATTCTAATGCGATACCTGATTTAATGATTGATTGCGATGTGATGCCCCATTCGATTGATTTACAAAAAATTTCCTAATAAAATATTATGCTTTTATTTCCTTATGCTGATGATGATATGATTGCATGCCCCCTCGAGAAATGAATCGAAATGATTTTGGATGATTTGGTTGAGAATGGGAAATTTTGATTTGTTTCCTGATATAGAAATTTGGAAATACCCTGATCATGAGAGAATTTGATGAGAAAAGATTTGATTGATAAGATTTTGATTCTCTAGATAAGTTGATGATGGTTTTGGTATCGTTTGATGTCAATCAGAATCATTTGGTTGATGTTGATGTCAATCTGTTAGGATAAGTTGATGGGTTGATTTTCCTTCCTCAAGATCTAGAGTTAGGAGATTTGATGTGCTCAAGATGAGAAAATGGATGATATGATAACTTGATTAATGTTAGATGATCACTTGGATGATTTGACTGATTGATATTTGATATGATATGATTAGATGTTTTCATGATACAGGGTTGATTGGATGTTCTCATGATGCAAAATAGGGATTGATAGAAGATAAGGTGATGAACAGGATTAGGTTGCCCCTAGTTGATCACCATGATTGATTATTGATGATGTCCTTGATGAAGCATGAATCATTTTGATGATATATCTTGATGACATTGATGTACTTTTGATAGTCAGACTGAGTATTGTATACTAGGGAAAGTATCTTCATAGAATTAAGGTTGAATCAATAAATGAAATAGTAACTAAATTAAACCATAATAGAGAAACTATTTAACAAATTAATGATCAATTGAGCATCCTATGGCTCTCTTACTAAGATTTTTAATGCAAAGCTCTCAACAAGCTTCCATTAATGATAATCCTAGAATGAGAATGATAAGATAAACAAGTTAAAGCTAACAACTATATCAAAGTAAATGCTAATTAAGCTCTCAAATGCCTTTCTAAACTCAAATTGCAAGAGGTTCAATGCAATTCTCAGATGTGTGGTTGATAATTATGAAGGATTTAGGCCTTCCTTTTATAGATTTTCCAATGGTATGGGGTGTAGTTGTGTTTGATCATGATTAAACCTTGGTTGAGTCCTTGGTTCCACCCTTTGAAGATGATGCAAAGTTTGTGTCTTCAAAGCTTGGGACAAGTAGACAAGATCAATGGTCAAGATTCTCTTTCACTTTGAGTGATTGAGATTGAATTTGGCTTGATCCATGTGAATGCCTTTCCTCAAATCTCATTGGTTGATTGAATTTCCTCTCCTTTTGGGTTGTTGAGAGTAATTGAGATTTATTAATTGATTTAATTAATTTATTTTAGCCATGTACCCCTTGAATGGGTTGAATTTAATTTAATCCAAGACTATACAATTATTTGATTTAATTGTATTTTGATTTATCTTGAATTAGGACTTGATTTTAATTGTGATTGGCTAATTATGCATTGTGATTCAATTGCTTTGATTTGCTCTTTGTCCATTTTTAGGTGATTACAAATGCCCCTCTTTGAGTTGACATGTGAAGCATGTCAATTCAAAGAATACTCTGATTTTGCTTGATGATAGGTCCCAATTCATTGATGATCGATCTTTGATGTTCATTTGATGTCTTTCAATGGTCAATCCTTGATTTATGATATGAGATTGATGTAGATATGATCGATATGAAACTCTCAATTGATGTGGTTCTGATGATCATTCTGATATGATGGTCATTCTTTGATGAATCCTTGATATGATGCTTGATCCTGATGAAAAATCTTGATATGATAACTGATTTGATGTTTGGTTTCGATGTGATGCCCCATTCATTTGATTACAAAAAATTTCCTGATAAAAGCTTTTGCTTTGATTTGATGCTCGGTCTCTTGATTTTTTATGATGTTACTATTGTTGTTGATCTGATTATCCAATGGTATGCCTCCTCAGAAATAAAACATATTGATGCTTGATTTGAAAAATTTGATTGATTGATTGATCCAATATGTTTTCATTTCTAAAAAACACTGATGATATGCCATGATTCACAATTTGCCTTGGTTGAACTGATAGGTTAATATAGGTCAAAGTCAAAATTTCACTTCTAAATTAGGTCAAATTAGCTTAAATAGGTTGAAAAACCTTGATTTACTATTCATTTTCACTTTTGACTTGTGAGATTTTTCTCTGAGCTTCCTTTAATTTTTCAGATGGTTGTCTCTATTAGAGAGCATCGGTTTAAGAGATGTCGATGGTATCGGAGACCACCTAACTACGGACCTCTAGTGAGTCATTTTTAACTTCCTTGTTACATTTATTGCTCATTTATAATATTTATTACATCTTTTGCATGTCATCGTTGTTTTAATTCCACAAATTCATGCGTAGGATAGTTTTAATGTCGCGTTAGCCTTTAACGTGTCGCATCCACACTTTTTACTCACGCCTCCGCATAGTAAATTGTTGCCTAACAATTTTTCATTCTCACCTGAGAAGAATTTGATTCCGCGTAGCCTTAGGGTTTTAATGCCAATTTGCATATGTTTTTTCGCGTGCTAAACCCTAGATTTTTGTTGTCGCTTAGGCTTTATTCAATGTCGCCTAGGATTATAAAGTGTCGTGTGAAACTTGAATTATCACTTATGATAGATAAAGTGTCGCCTAACATCTTTTCTACATTGCATGAGATGAAATGTCGTGTGGTATGTGTAAAATCACACCTGAAAGATTTTTTTTAAAATTTTCACTTGTACTTGATTTTTCCTGATGAAAAATTTTGATAATTCCAGATGATCAATTCCAATGAGAAGATTAGGCCTGTTGTGTTTAAACAAAACAATTGATTAGGATATCAGGATACTGGTACCAATGAATGTGATTTGTCAATCTGATAGGATAAATCAATCAGTGTGAAAACTGATACGATTGATATTGATACTTCATTCTCAGGATATAGAGACACGAACAGATAGTACTAGGTGTGATTACTTGATACTTTTGATAAAATTGATTGACTTTAGATGATTCCTTGATATGGTATGCTGATATGATTCCTTTGTTTTGCCAAACAGGCACACTTCCCTATTCTTTACATATGGTCTGTTGCATCATGGGTTATTGATCTTGGTCAGGCTCTCACTCTGGCAGAGTACCATATTGTTGAGATGTTCAGCCTCAGTTTTCTTCTTGACATGCCATGGTTCCAACTGAACCATGGTCTTCTGACTGCTATGGCAGAGAGATGGCACTCCGACCACAATACTTTCCACCTTCCTTTTGGAGAGATGACTATCACTCTAGAGGATGTGTATAGACTATTACGCATTCCTTGCCGAGGAGAGTTAGTATATTATGATTCTATTTATGATAGCACATTTTGCAAATGAGTGTTTGGATACAACACTATAGATGATGATACTATTACTTAGCCATAGTTTGCTTCTTTCCCAACATTACCAACGGTTCTTGGTGCTCTTATCAGTGGATTCATGCTTCCTGACCGGCAAGGTCATGGTTTCTCAGTTGGATGGGACAGGATACTCAAGGATTTACTTTCTCAACCTTGACAATTTGATTGGGGCTCATGTGTGTTGGCATAGTTGTATCATGATTTACATGAGGTTGTCTATAGAGAGAGTGCTTCTTTTTCTGCAGGTGCAGTGATTCTACAGTTGTGGGTATGGGAGCATCTTCCCATTACTAGGCCTATTTTTGACAAGATTTGTGGTCAAGGATTTTTGTATGCTTTTTTGTATAGCGGCATGGTTGTCCAGCATCATCTAGGAAAGCTTGAGTATTAGTGCTGGTAAATTGATGATCTTGATCAAGTTCAATGGTGACCATACATAGGATGTGACCATTGGAGGGAGGATGATGATGAGCTTCCCTATATGTTCTCTCCTCGATGGATGATTGGAAGGGCTACTACTATTATTGAGCATTTCTACTTTGGTTGAGTTTCTCGTCAGTACGGTAGAGTATAAGATATGCCTCAAGGTACAGCACTATATGCTAGAGTAAAGGCAGAGTGATCGATGTGGAGTCCTATGATTGATTATCAGTTTGCATGTGATCATATTGTTGGTTTGGCATACTGTAGATGGGAGATGCTTGCAGGTGTTTCTAATGTTGGTGTGTCTCATGAGTTTCGAGATTGGTGGGCTCATAACAGTTTTCCTTGATTTACTAATCCAACAGAGCCTATCCTAGACTAGGATGAGAGAGATGATGATGGTGGTGGTGATGATGGTGGTGATGGTGGTGGTAGGAGACATCAAAGATGGTGAGGATAGAGAGTGCCTCAGGATATTGGTAGAGTAGGAGATGGACCATGAGTGAGAGGTGCACATGTCCAAGATAGGGCTAGAGCTAGAGGATAGGATGATGTAGCTGAGGTATGCCCTAGAGCAGTAGTGGATAGATAGCATAGAGCTCATCGACAGTAGAGATAGCAGAGATAGGTACATATAGATGATGCTCAATAGATTCCTGGTGGAAAGGATCCCTTAGTTCAGTTACAGAGGGTTGCTTTAGCATAGTAGGATGAGGTTCCAGCATAGCAGGATTAGGTTCCGGCACAGCAGGTGCCTCCACAGGTTCAGCAGTCACAGGATATGGGGCAGAGTTCATAGGCTGCTCCTAGCATTAATAGTGTAGCAAAGGATGTTCAGTCATTGAGGATAGATATATCTACTATTGTAGGTAGACTAGACCAAGTAGCTCTTTTGATGCAGCAGTTTATGACTCATGTGATTTAGAGACCTAGTGCAGTCAGCACTTCTCAAGCTCCTCCTTCATAGGATATACAGGATGATAGAGGTCTAGATGGATTAGGTGTTGGGGATGGATCGAGTGCTGCTATGGGATCTTGATGATTTGATAGAGTCACTCCTTGTTGATGTCACTTGTATCATGTTTCATGATGTTTTATTGATCAGAACACTTGATGTATCACTTTCATGACATTTGTATCTTAATATACTGATATAGTGGATCATTTGATGAACACTTATATGATGATATACTTCCTTGATTCTCTTGATGTATTTTGATATGAGATTATCTTTATATGCAGCTATATGATGTTTATGATGCATTTACTTGTGATTATGCTATGGATGCAATGTATCTTATTTTATTATATAGATAGATGAATGCATTAATGTATGGATTTATGACATGCTTTTCTCTATTTTCAATGTATGGATGCAAAGTGTTTTATGGAAATATGAATGTGAATGTCCCTATGTTTTTGGGTTTTGAGATGTATGCAGTTCTATCTTTAATTACATGTATGCAAATGATGTATGAGTAATGATTCTTTTTCTCTTTTTCTGATATATGGATAATGAATAATGATTAATGCTATGCATGAATGCAAAAGATAATCTCACTTTGTTGATTGAAATCAAGGATAAGCCATTTGAATTGAACCCCCCATTTCTTTAATGCTTTGATTAACCAAGAGTATTGATGTACCCCCTTGCAAATTAAGCTACGAAAGGAAAAATAATATATACAATGCACCTAATCTAAGATGTATGCAGCTAACTGTCATTATTCAAAATTTGGAGCTTATAATCATCATTGAGCATTTTTGGAATCTTGTTCTAGTACAACCATCACTAGTTCAACTATGATTATATGAATACTTTTTTCTCCTCTTTGTTTTCTTTCCCATCTCTCTTCAGTATGACTATCACTGATTGAAGCCAATCATGAGAGTGTGAATACCGATTTTGTCAGATTCTATGTTGCAAGTAAATTTTGGTGTTATGATATTGAAGATCAAAATAACCAAGGTATCTGTTTGCGTAAACAAGCAGAAATCTCCATTTTA
Source organism: Chamaecyparis obtusa (assembly GCA_027943335.1). Taxonomy (NCBI): domain Eukaryota; kingdom Viridiplantae; phylum Streptophyta; class Pinopsida; order Cupressales; family Cupressaceae; genus Chamaecyparis; species Chamaecyparis obtusa. Next base: position 168,320 of record BSBK01006353.1, on the reverse strand, counting down.
TCCCATGTACAAGTCCTTGATGATTCTTTGATGATCACATCCTTAGACAAATAATACATGATTTAAAACTTTGATTTTAATACAGTCATTCAGAAATCAAGAAAAATATCATCCTTTCATCATAGCTTGTCTAGTCTAAAACTTTCATCAATTCGCTAGAAAGACATGATTTCATCAATTGAGTCAACACTTAGAAAAAATTTTGCAATGTTTTTCAAATCCATATGTCAAGTGTAGTTCCATCCATTTCATACTTTTAATCTTGATAAAGGTAAGGTCATTTTAGTTCTTGGATCAAATTTTGCTTTTTAGGCTCAAATTGGATTGGGATGTAGATTTGATTAAGTGTTCCTCTTTCAAGTTTGAAGAATTGATTCTCTGATTGAATAATGCTTGCTTTGATGAATCCTTTCTCCTCTTGAGTAGATTGCCCCCAGTTTGATATTGATTTTATTTGTGGGATTTAGGACAATTCGCAGATTAGGTGACCAAAATCTTGAGGTACTTGCAAATGCAACTGTGGGATTTTATTGTGCAATATATACAAATGTTGGTGAGTGCAATATTTACAAGGTGACCTTCTAGGTATGCGACTGACTTGGACTTTCAATGGCACATGTTTACCAAGTTTTCACCAATTGAATGGGTCTAGCTCTTTTTTCTATTTTTAAAGCTTTTTCTTTTTTTTTTGCTACCAAGGTGCCTATTTGCTAGGTTTTCACCAAGGCACTTTTCTTCTTTTTTTATTTTTTTGTATTTTTCTTTTTTTTCAATTTTTTTTCATATCATCAAGGCACCTATTTTCTAGGTTTTCACCAAGACAACATCTTTTTGAGGATCATATATGAATGTTTTTTCTTTCTTCATGCTCAATTTTCCACTATTTTTTATCTTTTCTGCTTTTCAAATGTTTTTGGTATTTTCAAGATCTCTTTTGACTATGTACAATAAATATGATGCTCCTCATCTGATACTCTTTATACTCTTTCATCTACCTCATGTATAGAACTTCTTTATATGTATGCTATTGATTGGCTCTTGTAGTTCTTCACCATCACAATCTACTAGTTTGTAGGTGCCGGTCCCAAAATTTTCAACAATGAGAAATGGTCCTAACCAGTTTGCTTCCCATTTTCCTTTCTTTTCCCTTTCTTCTTGATTCTTTGGATTTTTTTGCAAAACTAGGTCACGTATTTGAAATTTTCTTGGCTTGATGTTCTTATTGTAAGCCCTTTACATTCTATTTTGGTACACCTTCAAATGATCAAATGCTTTCTTTTGTCTCTCATCTAAAAGTTCTAGTTCTTGCAATCTAGCCACCCTATAGTCTTTCTCATTTATCAAACCATGCATAGATATTCTCAAAGATGGAAGTTCTACCTCGAAAGGCAAAATTGCTTTTGTTCCAAAGACTAAGGAAAATGTTGTAGCTCCTGTTGGTGTTCTTATGCTTGTTCTATAAGCCCATAAGGTCAGGTTTATCTTGATGTGCCAATCTCTACCTGAGTTTTCCACTGTTCTCTTCAAAATTTTAAAGATGTTTTTATTTGTTGCTTCGACTTGTCCATTACCTTGAGGGTAATAGATTGAAGAAGAGTGATGAATCATGTGGAACTTGGTGCATAGTTCCTTTAAGTCTTTATTTTTGAAATGCTTTGCATTATCCGTTATGATAGCATGGGGTATGCCATATCTACAAATAATATGATTGAGGATAAACAAAGATATATGCTTTACTGTTGCAGTTGATAGGGGTACAGCTTTCACTCACTTAGTAAAGTATTCAGTTGTCATGATGATGAATTTATGACCATTTGAAGATGGTGGATAAATCATGCCTATTAGGTCTATACCCCATTGATAGAATGGCCAAGGTGTTCTCATCGGATGAAACTCTTGTGCGGGTGCATGTATCAAGTTTCCATGGAATTGACACTTTCTACAAGTTTTTGCAAAGTTACAAGCGTCTTTCTCCATCATAGGCCAAAAATATCCTATCCTAAGAAGTTTCTTAGCTAGGGTTAATCCATTTGAGTGTGATCCACAAATTCCTTCATGGATTTCTCGTAAGGCTAAGTTTGATTCCTCTTCTTCTAAACATCTAAGGAGCATTCCATCTAGACTTTTTTGATACAATGTTTCATAAATTATGGTGTATCGGCAGCTTGGCGAATGAAGCTTTTCTTTTGATTACTGGTTTGGTCTATGGGAAGGATTTGATCTTTCAAGTAAGTGTAAATAGGTCCATACCAAGGTGATTCATTTGTATTTAAAAAGAAAATGGTGTAAGGGTGGGTAGGGTCAAACGCAAGTTGAACTACTTCTTCTACCAAGAACTCATAAATGGCACTCTGATCAGGCATCTATAGAAGTGAAGCCAAAGTTTCCATTGCATCCACTGCTTTGTTCTTTTCTCTTGGCACTTGTTCAAATGTAATGAATATGAAATATTTCTTAAGACTTTGCACCATGTTTTTGTAGGGTACCAATTTGTCATCTTTCGTTTGATATTCTTCATTGACTTGATTTATGACTAATTGTGAATCTCCATAAACCTTTAATTCTGTCACTTTCCACTCTAATGCCAGCTTGATTCCATAACCAAGGCTTCATATTTTTCTATATTATTGGTCCATGGAAATAGTAGTTTGTAAGACTTAGGGATAGTAGAGCCTTGAGGAGTAATAAGAAGTATGCTAGCTCCTGATCCATGATGAGTGTAGGAACCATCAAAATATAATTTCCATATTTTTGCCTCCACCTTCACAATCTCTGAATCTGGGAATTCCACTTGGATGGGATGATCATCTTGAAGTGGTTCTTCTGCTAATTGGTCAGCAATGAATTTTCCTTTCATTGATTTTCTATCAACATATTCTATGTCAAACTCGCTTAGTACCATCACCCACTTTGCTAGCCTTCCATTCAATGTTGTTTTACTAAGTAGATACTTCAATGGGTCAATTTTGGCAATGAGCCTTATCTTGTGGGCTAGCATATAATGGCATAATTTTTGGGAAGCAAAAACCATAGCCAAGCATGCCCTTTCCATGAATGTATATTTAAGCTCGTATTTGACCAAGGTTCTACTAATGTAATAAATTGCCTTTTCTTTTCCCGTTTCATCCTCTTGTGCTAAAAGTGCCCCTAATGAGTTCTCTGTTGCTGAAATGTATAGGATCAAGGGCTTGCCTCTGATAGGTGGCATCAAGATTGGTGGATTCATGAGATATTTCTTCAATAGATTAAAGGCTTCTTCACATTTTTCATCCCATTTGAAAATTGTATCCTTATGCAAACATTGGGTGAAATTATGACATTTTTCCGCTAATTGTGAGATAAATCTCCTAATGGATTGGATCCTTCCTTGAAAATATCTCATCTGCCTAATGTTTTTAGGTGCTTCCATTTCCATGATAGCCTTCACTTTAGCAGGATCCACCTCTATCCCTTTTATAGATACAATATAGCCTAGTAGTTTTCCAGATTGGACTCCAAATGCACATTTCTTTGGGTTAAGTCTTACTTTGAATTCTTCTAGCCTTTCAAAAAAATTCACCGAAATTGGAAGGTGCTCTTTTCTTGAATGGGATTTGGCTAATATATCATCCACATAGTCCTCCATGAACTTATGCATCATATCATGAAATATTATGGTCATTGCTCATTGATAGGTCACTCCTACATTCTTTAACCCAAATGGCATGACATTCCAACAAAAAGTACCCCGTGCACATGTGAAAGTAGTCTTATCTTGGTCTTTTGGTGTGATCTTTATTTGGTTATATCAACTAAATCCATCCATGAGTGAAAACATAGTGTCTTGTTGTTAAGTCCACAATGGCATCAATGCTTGGAAGTGGGAAATCATCCTTAGGACATGCCAAATTTAAGTCCCTAAAGTCTGTGCAGATTCTGATGGATTTGTCTACTTTTGATACTGGCACTATATTTGAGATCCATTGTGCATAATCAATGGCCCTTATAAATCCCACCTTCAATATTTTTTCTAACTCCACTTTGACAAGTAGTGCTATATGAGGATGCATCTTCCTTAGCTTTTTCTGAATAGGTTTGGCTCCTTCCTTGATATTTAGATGATGCATTATTAGATTTGGGTCTAAACCTAGCATATCATCATAAGACCATGAAAAATTGACTTGTCTTTCCTTAAAGAACTTAATGAATTCTTTCCTTTCTTCATTAGATAGAGATGCCGCTAGGTGAATGATCTTCGGCTCTATTTCTAATCCAATATTTATCTTTTCTATTGGCTCAATTAAGATCAGAGGTCTTTCTTCATAATGTTCTGGTAGAGAATCCAAACTCCCTTCCTTAGGTGCCTCAATTGGGTTTTCACCTTTGGAAACATCCTTTATTTCTTTATTTTTTTCTTGATCTAATGTTGCCACAATGTGGTTTTCAACACTTGATTATTTTCCTTTTTTATTTTTTTCATTTTTTTCATTTTTTCTCAAATTGAAAGTTTGGATGCTCCCTTTGATCAATTCTTATTAATATTCACTAATAGAAGAGGGTTCAACCACATTAAGGTATTGGGACACCACATTGTCACTCAAAAAAATGGGAAGGGTAGTTGGTTCAATGGAACTCCATTCAATTAAGTTCAGGTGTATGAGGGTTAATGAGTCAACACTTAGGTTTTTTTCGATTGGGTTTAAGGTGTATATCTCATTATTAGAGGGTTCATACATTGTATCTTGAAAATCTCAAACATGGGCTTCCTCTAAATGTTCTAAAGAAGAAGGACCAAAGTCCTCCTCACTAGACTCATCTTGGGTTTCCATTGGATAAAAATCATGTGGATTAAACCTAAAGTTTGATTCTTCCATAGTAGGTCTCCATGAAAGTACACCTACCCATTGATTTACCTCTATTTCTATACTTGGCACATCATTTAGAACCACTTGGCTAGAACTAGATGCTTGATTTGAAGTTGATTTTATTATAGGTCCTTTATCTTTGGTAGAAGTATAAGTATGGATAACATCAATACCCTTATCATGGCATGACTCATCTGATAGGGTCTCCCATTCCCATTCATTAGAATCCTCATCACTATGAGATTCTAATTGTAATATTTGGCTATAAAGTTTGGGATAATGTTTTTGAGTGTATCCTTCCTCAAGATACCCTACTCTTGTTTTCTCCTTGGAATCTTGCCATGTACTTTCTATGGGTTCAATGATCCCTTCATTCTTTTTTCCTAAAGTTCCTTGACCTTTGTACTCCATCTTTTTCATGATTGAAAACCCTTTCCCATATTGATGTGTGGTAATGGTTATATTTTGAATATGTTTGACAAGTGCACTTGATTCTTCATCTTTGTATAACTAGTTTAGGATTTCATTGTCTTCTTCATCCATGGTGGATGATGTACTTTCCCTTAAAAAGTTCTCATTATATCTATGGGGTAGATTTGAGGGTCTTCCAAAGGACTTGGGTGATAAGGGTAGGTCCATCATAAATAAGGAGTATTCACCTATGCCTTTTTGCTTGATCTTGCATTGCTTATCAAAATTCTTCATCATTTGGTCCATTTTTTGATAATGGGCCTCTTTGGTGTACACTTGGGTAGCTTTGGTATTATCTTATTTTGATTCTTCAATAATTTTATCCTCATTAACCTTCTCTTTTCCTTTAGTCAATGTAGTTAGGTTAATGAGTTTTGGTGTATCTTTAATAACAACCACTTCTTTCATCTTTTCTTTTCCCTTCAACAAAGGGATGTCCTTAGAACTTTGACCTTGTTCCATTTGATTAGGTTTAGACCCTTCAGTATTGTGTGGAACTAAGGATTCATTGATAGGCTTGACATTCTTACAATATTGGAATGGGTTTAGATCCCCACTTATCATTATCTCTTGCCCTAGATAAGGAAACTTTATGAATTGATGATAAGTTGAAGGAATGGCTTGCATTTCGTGGATCCATGGCCTTCCTAACAAGATATTGTAAGTCAACTTTAAGTCCAACACTTGGCATATGGTCTCTTTTTGCATAGGACCAAATCTTATGGGTAATACTATGACTCCTTTTGAGGCTCTTTCTTCATCATCGTAGGCTTTTATGGTTATCTTTTTCTTAGGGTCAATAGCCTCCTCAGAAAATCTGAGGGCTTTCACCAAGCTAAGGGTACAAATGTTTAGGCCAGATCCTCCATCTATAAGGACTCTTTTCACCCTATGCTTATGGATCAATACTTCTATATGTAAGGGTAGATTTTGAGGATGATTAAGGGGCATGTCATCTTGTTCAGAAAATGATAGGCAATGGGGTGCAATTAAGTGTCCTACCATATTTTGGAATTTTTCTACCTCCAAATTTAGAGGCACATTGGTTTCCAACAAAGCTTTCTCCAAGATATCCTTGTGAATTGGTGATAATTTGAGCAGCTCAAGAATAGATATTTGAGCGGGAGTTATTTGTAATTGATCAACCAAGTTATATTGTTTTGATGATGATGTTGAAGCTTGATTTGATAAAACAACTTTAGGAGCATTATTAGGTATGATAATTTTTTATGCTTGCCCCCTAGTGACAACATTTGATGATACTTCCCTTGACTTATCTTTCACTATGATAACATTTATGGTTTGATCCTCTTCTCTTAGAGTATTTATCGTGTTATCATAAGTATGAGAAAAGTTCACTTTCTCATTGCCTTTTTTTTATTTTGATTAGCATTTGATGACTCACCCTTTTCATGATTCAAAAAGGGGTTTTTGAAGGCCATATGATCTCCATTATTTTGAGGCCCTTCAATTTGAATGGTTCCCTTGTCAATTAAATCTTGCACCAAGTGTTTTTACCTCATGCATTCATTTGTTGGGTGACCTCTATTTTGATGATATTCACAATGATGGTCATCATTCCACCAATAAGGTTTAACTTCAGGTTCATAATCTTTCATGTAAGGTAATGTGATGACATTATTGGAAACCAAGGTCTTTACTACATTCTCCAAAGGTTCACCTAAGTAGGTGAATTTATTTTTATTATAATTTGAGTAGGAAGATTTTGATTTGTTCCCATTAGCATTAGTGTTGGAATTGTTAGAATTGTTATTAGAATTATTGGAACTATTGGCATTATATGGAGCTTTATTTGATTGATTGACATTATTTGAAGAATTAGCTCCATATGGTAGGATAAAAGGGGTTGACTTCAAGTTGTGGGCCTCCACAAATCCATCATTCACAAGGTTTTTGTTGTTATTCTTTATCCATGATTTAGATTTATCATTGTTATTGTTGGACCCTTGATTATTGAAATACTTAGGCACTTAATTATTGTTATTTTTGTTATTATTGTTGTTGTTGTTGTTGTTGGATTTGTTATCTTTAAATAATTTGATCTCACCTCTCTTGACTAAAACATCTTCAATCTTGATCCCATTTTCAATGAGTTTTTCAAATGTTGGGGGACATTGAAGTTGTAATCTATAATTCATTTCCATGGTCAAATTGTTAGTGAAGATTTCCATATTCTCTTTCTTGGGGATACTTCTTGGATACCTTGCAAAAATGGTCCTCCACCTTTGTAGGAATCCTAAGAAGGACTCTCCATCTTTTGTTTGGTATCACACAACTTGAGCATTGTGATTTCATGCTCAATGTTATAAGAGTAACAGGTTATGAACTTGGAGGCTAGCTCCTCAAAGGTCTTTATTCCTTGGGGTAGTTTTGAAAACCACTCCATTGTGGGACCTCCTAAGCTTCTAGGAAAGAGTCTCATTAGATATGTATCATTGTGCATGAACTCTATGCTTAGGGTGCAAAACTCTCTTAGATGATCATGTGGGTCTATTTTACCCATGTACTTATCGTATTTAGGAAAAATGTTATTGAAAGGAAAAGATACCATAGCTAAGCTTTTGTCGAAAGGGAAAGGACACAAAGCTTCTACGAAAAAGGCTTTAGGTTCAGCTTCCTTCTTCATGGCATCAATTTTTTCTTGGAAGTCCTTTATTTGCCTAGTCATAACATTCATGGGGTCATCTTGGTGTTAGTCTTTCTTGAGTTGGTCAATATCAAAATCATAAGGCAACTTGACTCCCTTTTGGGCTAGGGTTAGGAAAAAGTTCTCCTTATCCTTATCTATCAATTTCTCCATAACCTCTAGGAATTCTAGATCTTGGGCAGCTCTCTCAACCTTTTCTTCAAGTGTTTCTTTGGAATTATGATTGACATTGTTTGTATTGTGATTATGATATGCCAAATTTCTATCCATCCCTCCAAGTCTTTGTTCAAATAGGTTTGGAAAAATTTCTTCTTGATTAGGATCTTTGTAAAGACTTTGGTATTCAACCTCTTGCCCTCCATTTTCAGCAAGAGTGCTATCTCCTTGTAATGATACCCTATATGTGTGAGACTACATGGAAACCGGCATCCAACAAGGGTTTGATTGGGAATGATCCTTGGTTCAAGAATTGTTGATTTTATATTGAAGAGATTTTTAAAATATAAGATGAGTTTTCAATGGATATATCTCTCACTTGTTTATGTATTTAAAACATAACAATCACGCATTCACTTTTCTCTTTTTACCCACTTAACACAAAATGTTTTATTTGAAGAACGTTATCATAGGTTTTGCACAAAAAGACACTTGAAGCACCTACCTAGCACAAGATTTGGTTCGTAAACATGGCTCTAAAAGGTGGTCTTGCTATTTTATCAAGGATTTAATATTGATTCCATTCAAATAGACTTTAAACTTCCATCCCCCAAGTATGTTAAGGGGCTTCCCACATGCATAAAGGTATGATTTGGCACAATCCGTGAGGACTACTAGAGGAAGTTCAAAAAATTTAAAATCCGTTTGTCACACACCCCATTAAGGATGTATGCATTTTGTTTTAGAGTGGGTTGGATTCCCGTAGCAAAAGCAAGTGTATCCCACTTTGGGTTGTCCCTCTCACTGGCCTCGTTAAGGCAAAACTCGGGAGGCGAGCCCACTAATTCTCTAGCATGTTCATTCAAAGCAAGGAAAATGGAATTAAGGTCAAGCTTTTGGGAATTTGGTTCACCAAAAGGTGAAGAGCATATCCTTAACTTTTCCTTTAGTTCCCAAACACAATAGACAATGTTGTTCAATTTCTTTCACCCACTAACTATAGGGATTTGAGTATTTCTACTCTCTTCCACAAACAAGGGGCTTTGATTAAGTGTTTGATTTATTCCTTTAAGCTATCCAAATTACTAGATTTTGAAAGGACAATGCCACAATTTAAGCATGCAAATCACCAAGTATTAAGGCTTACCTCTCCTTGTAGCTAACCGAAGCTAGGGGCATTTTTGTGTGATTTCATCATTTTTAACATTACCTTGGCAATAGCTCCTTCCAAATGTGCTTTTCCACTAGTGAGTTAGTCAACACAACCAATCACAGTGAAGGCAACCAAATTGAAATTGACAAAGCAAAACTTATGTATTGAACCTTAAACACCTTATTTGCAAATTTTTAAGGAAAAACTTGAACTAAGGAGTAAAAATCCAATTAAGAGATACGAATTTTGTCTTGTAAACTTCTATAATTGCAAGATAATTTTGATATACCTGGTTCTCCTATTCTTGTGATTCCTCAAGAACTGCTTTAATATGCTCAAAGCTCTCCCTCTTGATCTTCTTAGCCAAAGCTTTGCCTTCTTGATTAAATTTACTCTCTAGTTTTTGGACCTTTCTGTGCTTGCTCATTTACAGTAAAAACATACAGACAGAGAGTTAGATAATTGAATTGATCAATCTGACAGTAAATTAAGACAATAGACAGTAAGTGACATTATCCAGCTAATACGCGTCATCAAATTGTTACCACGCGTAACTTTAATGATAGCAAGCATCACTTTCCAGTGACACAGATGACATTGAAAGTTAATCAAGCGTAAAAAATTTATTGCTAAGTGTAAATAATATTGAAAATTGCGTAAAATGATTTACTTAAAGCGATAATTTAACAAATACTAAGCGTGAATTAGCAGATACTAGGTGTGACTGTCTCTGTAAAGTGTGTAGCAAAGGCCTATCACAAGTGACAAAAAATAGTAGATCTGCGACACTTCTTTAGTCACAAGCATGACTTTACGAGCAAAGGCTGAACAATTTATCTCACAGGCATGAGCATCTATCTCGCAGGCGACTAGAAATAATTTAAGACCGAAGAGAAGTGATCCACCATGCATGAGTTATCAGCTTATAGGCATTAGAACAGTGATTTTAAGCATCATCAAAATGACTATAGACATTACTGAATCATTTGTACGCGTGACTTCACCTGTTTTCTGTAGACAATTCATGAAAAAGTGAAAATACAAGCATACAAAATATGATTAAAATGATGAAATGAGGCTTAGAGCCCCATGGTGGGTGCCATTTTGTATACTAGGGAAAGTATCTTCATATAATTAAGGTTGAATCAATAAATGAAATAGTAACTAAATTAAACCACAATAGAGCAACTATTTAGCAAATTAATGATCACTTGAGCATCCTATGGCTCTCTAACTAAGATTTTTAATGCAAAGCTCTCAGCAAGCTTCCATTAATGACAGTCCTAGAATGAAAATGATAAGATAAACAAGTTAAAGCTAACAATTATATCAAAATAAATGCTAATTAATCTCTCAAATGCTTTTCTATACTCAAATTGCAAGAGGTTCAATGCAATTCTTAGATGTGTGGTTGATAATTATGAAGGATTTAGGCCTTCCTTTTATAGATTTTCCAATGGTATGGGGTGTAGTTGTGTTTGATCATGATTAAACCTTGGTTGAGTCCTTGGTTTCACCCTTTGAAGATAATGCAAAGTTTGTGTCCTCAAAGCTTGGGACAAGTAGACGATCAATGGTCAAGATTCTCTTTCACTTTGAGTGATTGAGATTGAATTTGGCTTGATCCATGTGAATGTCTTTCCTAAAATCTCATTGGTTGATTGAATTTCCTCTCCTTTTGGGTTGTTGAGAGTAATTGAGATTTATTAATTGATTTAATTGATTTATTTTAGCCATGTACCCCTTGAATGGGTTGAATTTAATTTAATCCAAGACTATACAATTATTTGATTTAATTTTATTTTGATTTGATTGCACTTGATTAAAATGCTCTCAATTTTGATTTATCTTGAATTAGGACTTGATTTTAATTTTGATTGGCTAATTATGCATTATGATTCAATTGTTTCAATTTTGTCCTTGATTTTCTTTGATTTGATCTTTGTCCATTTTTAGGTGATTACAAGTATGATTTTTGATGATGGATATTTCATACATTGATGATGTTGATCAGGACTTTGATTATACATTGATGGACATTTGATAATATTGATTAAGACTTTGATTATATATTGATGGACATTTGATGATGTAGATTTCAATAATTTTAATGATGCACTATTGATGATATCATTGATTGCTTGATGTACCTTGATTTGGTCTTTTGATTATGATAAATCTACCCCCTTTCTATTTTCTCTTTTTCAAATCGGTTTTCAAGCTAAGAAAGGCAAATACCTTAAATGCATTTAATCTAGAATGTATGCAGCTAACTATCACTATTCAGGATTAGGAAGCTTATTTTCATCATCGAGCCTTTTGGAACATAAAATTGGTACAATCATCATTGGTTCAACCATGATGATATGAATACCTCTTTCCTCATATTTTAATATTGCAAGTAAACAGACAAAGAATCGATCCCTTTCATATACAAATGTCCTCCATGATTCTTTGATGATCATGTCATTAGACGGATTTGCATGCTACTATGAATCAACCTGACAAGCACTCAAGAAGAAATCAAGAAAATATCATGTCTTCATCATCGTTCATCTAGTCAATCATCATCGATTTGCTAAAAAGACATGATTCCAAAAATTAAGTAACACTTTGAATATTTTTTCTTTTGTTTGTAGATCCATATTTCAAAAACTTCATCCACTTTGATCCTTAATTATGTTTAAACCTTTTAAATTTAGATTTGATTTGTTGATTTAGAGATGTTTGATATGATTAAGCTTTTTAGATTTTGATCTGATTTGTCAAATGTTTTTGTTGTTTAAATCAAGTGTTTGGATGTTTGAAATGTAATATTGATCAATAAGTTCAAGCGTAGCAATTTTCCAATTTTGATGCAATGATTTTGAGCAATTCATGTATGCTTTGCTAAGCTCGTTGAATTTGGATTGGTGCCCCTAGTTTGATTTAGCAAAGATCATGCTTTGTTGGGCAGTGCAACTTTTGAGTGTTTACTTAAGATTTGCAATTTTTAGATTTTTAGATTTATTTATTTTTGGGTTTTTTAAAGATTTTTATGTTTTTGGATTTTTTAGAGATTTTTTATGTTTTTGAATTTTAGATATTTTTTATGTTTTTTGGATTTTTAGAGATTTTTTATGTTTTTTGGATTTTAGAGATTTTTTATGTTTTTTGGATTTTTAGAGATTTTCAATGTATTTTGGATTATTTGAGAAATATTTTCACTTTTTTTTAGAGATTTTTAGAGATTACTAGTTCTCAAGCAAGATCACATTAAATTTCCCCCAATATCTAGCAAGGTATAGGACATGAATGATGGATTTGCAAACTAATGATTTACCAATGAATAGGCAATGATGGATGAAGCAAGTGTGTTACCCATAGGACCATCTCCTCAAGATTATCCAAGCTAGGGAAAAATAATATCTCAATATAGGCCAATGATGTGGTGTTGGATAGCATATGGAATAATGACTTGGTGTCATGACAATGGTCCAAAGGAGTGGACATATCAAGAGTCTTTTGATAACATATATATATATATATATATATATATATATATATATATATATATATATATATATATATATATATATATATATATATATATATATATATATATCTCTTTTATTCTTCATTTGGATCAAGATCAAGGGATCAATGTGGATAGGATCACACAATCATGATAAAGGGGTGGTGAAGGCTATGAGTGAATATTTTGGGATTGTGGAAAAGCTTCTTAGGAATAATGAAGGTGGCTTTAGGATAAGAAAGATCATGATAAGGTAGCATGAATGCAACAAGTGAATAGTCTAATGGATAGGATAATTCATGTCAAGATACTTAATGCTCATGGATATGTTCAACCTTGTCAATATCAAAGGTGAAAGATGTAATACGGATGCAAGTGAGATCAATAGTAGAAAGATGGAGGATATGATGGATGAAACTTGCCCCCAAGTGTAGAGTGCAAGAAAGAGGAATTGTGCATGATGCCTATTTGCCAGGTTTTCATCATGGTACTTGTCCAAGATGCCACAAGAAGTGGTTTTCACCATAGGATGAATTTATTTTCTTTTCTTTTTCTTTTTTTCTTTTTTCTTTTTCCTCTTTTTTGGATGGACTCAAGCCTCATGTTCTTTGTATACTCTTTGAAAAGGTATGATATGATGAGCCAATGCTTCTGAAAGGTATGCTCAAAGATGTTGATATGGTGATGAAAAGGTGATATGGTGGATAAGGTAAAGGGTGGCTAAAGATTTATGCAATGGATTGGATAATGGAAATGGAAGGATAATGAATGAGAGGATAATAAGTCTTTCCATGTGTGGGCATGAAAAATGGAATGGAAGGATAATGAATAGGAGAATAAGAAGTATTATCAAGATCAACATCGATACACTCCTTGAAGGGTAGTGGAATAATGGAGGAAAAATGGGTGAAATAGCTTGGGATTTTGATGTAAGAGAGGTTATGGATCTTGGGACACAAGGACTCAAAATGGATGGATAAGATGAAATGTGTTTGGGAGAATGTGGAGTGGAAGCCTTTGGAAGCTTAAATGTCAACTTTGATTTCTCTTTCGTGTGTAAGTCCTTCAAAAGTGACTTGGGAATCCACACTTTCTTTGATTTGTCTTTCCTTTTGGATGCTTTAGAATGCATTTCTTCAATGAGGGATTTAGGAACCCACATTTTCTTTGATTTTTATTTTTTCTTGATGGACCTTTGTGGTCTCTTGAATATTTTTTTTTTTCTTTCATTCACATGTCGATTAGATGGGACATGGTGCTCTTCATACATAAGTGGATTCTTGGTTTTTTGATTTTTATGTTGCACATTCAAATTTCTTCCAAAGGACTTGGGATTGGTAAATGAATAAGGTTGATATGGATGGTCTGATATGGAGGATTGACATGGATGGGTGCTTGGTTTCTCAGGTATGTATGTCTTTGTTGATCTTGATACATGGTAAGGTAAGGGGGTGGTGGGATAGGGATGGTAGGAAAGGTTGATGGAGAAATGTAAGGGCCTAATATAGATGGAAGATATGAAGGTTTAAACTTTTGAATATAGGGACCAAGGATGGATTTGGAAGATGTATAAGGAATATGCTTATGCACAAATGGATGTAAATGAGATGTGGGAGGGATGTCAACATCTTTTTCATGAGTTGCATGGCCAAGTATTTTGTCTTTTGGATTTATCTTTGTACCAATAGGAGTATATGTAGCTTTGATAGAAGTGACTTTGATAAGAGCAATTGAAGCTTGAGGGTATTTATTCTTATGTAATGGATTAGGAAGAATGGGAGAATTTTGAGGTAGATATGGAGGCTTATGAAAAGTGAATGTTCGGGTACTTTGATCTTGACAAGGATCTTTTGATAGCCTAGGAAGAATACTTTTCTTTTCATTTTCAATAAGTTCATTAGAGATGGAAGGAATACTTTGATCTTGCTTAGGAGAAGGATATGATATAGGAAGTGAAAGAATATGGGGTGCTTGAGATGGAAGTATATCTTCTTGAAAGAAATGGAAGGGTATGAAGGGTTCATCATGGGATTCTTGGGGTATGGGACTTTGGTCAACTATAGGATAAGGAGGGATATTATCTTGATCTTGATCCTTAATAAGACTTGTTCCTTTGCACTTTGGATTAGTCTCTTGACATGGAGCCACTTCTAAGGACAATGTAGGAGTTTGGATCTACACAATGGATTCTTCAAGGGATGATGGATGTTCATTTGAAATAGGTACAATAGGCATTTTTGCACATGAAGGCTTGGGGTCTATAACCTTTGAATCATGAAAGAAGTTTGTAGCAAGATGTAGGTTATCTTGGATCTCTTTTAGAGGTAGCCCTTGAGGGTATACATAGTCATTATGAAAACTATTTGGATCTTTGTTTAATGGAGGAATATTGGATAGCTTTGCTTCTATATGAAATGGAGGAATGGTGGAATAGGTGAAATCTATAAGAGGACCACTACTAGACACGTGTTCATAAGTTTGATCTTTCTTGAGAGTAGTATCTTCATTAGATGAGTCATTAGGATCTTCAATTTTAATTAAGTCATCATCAATAAGATTTTGGATTTTATGTTTCAACTCCATGCAATCTGAAGTTTCATGTTCATTATGTCTATGATATGCACAATAGTTACTCAAAAAGATAAAACCACATGAAGTGATTTGAGGCAACATGATGAGATCATTTTCAAGGAGTTTTTCCAAAGCTGATTCGTATGAAATTCCCAAAGGAGTAAATGATCTATCCCAAGGATATTTGGATGTATTTGTATTTCTCAAAGAGTTGTCATATGATGAATATTGTTGAGATGGGACTAATTCCTCTTGATTTCCTTGATCAAAGATGAGATTATATTGATATTTTGAAATAGGTTCTTCATCAAATATTGGTTTATCGTTAGGATATTCTTTTTGATCAAATTTTGAATTATCAAAGACATGGCATTCATGATGTTTTTCTTGATCATGGAGGTAAGGAAACAATGTTCTTAATGAGAATTGGTTGGATAATGTTTCCATTTCTTTTTCCATTTCTTGAATTCTTGTGAATAAAATATTCTTTTGAATCTTTATTGTTAATTGATTTTTGGATCTTAATGGATGTTTTCTTTTTGTAATCAAAGACCTTCAAGCATAACACAATAATTTTATCAATTATCACAAGAAATTCTTCCAAGCAATCTACCTAAGGTCAAATTTGGCTTTTAAAAAGGCTCTAATGAGGTAGGCTTGCTAATTTATACAGGATTTAATATGGATTCCATTCAAAATGGATCCTAACTTTCATCCTCCAAGTATATTAAGAGGCTTCCCACCACCGGTATATCAGATTTTTGCGCAATCCCGAAGGACTACTCAAGGAAGTTTGAAAATTTAGTATCCTTTTGTCACACACCCCATTAAGGATGCATGCATTTTTTTTATAGTGGGTTGGATTCTCGTGGCAAAAGAAAGTGTATCCCACTTTGGGTTGTCCCTCTCACCGGCCTCGTTAAGGAAAATTCTCAGGAAGCGAGCCCACTAATGTTCTAGCATGTTCATGTAAAGCAAGGAAATGGAGTTAAGAACTAGTTTTGGGGAATTTGGTTCGCCAAAAGGTGAAGAGCATATCCCTAACTTTTTCTTAATTTCCCAAACACAATAAACAAGGTTCAATTACTAGCCCACTAACTATAGAGAATTGAGTATTTCTAATCTCTTCTACAAACAAGGGGCTTTGATTTTATGTGCTTGATTTCCTCAACCTTTCTTCTTAATTAAAAAGTTCAACACCTTTGGCATTTTGATTCACTAGAAGTAGTGAAGAGCATAGGCCTAAATGCTAAACTTTCCAAACAAAGATAGGTTGTTTTGTAATTACTAGATTATTAAAAGCACCAAATGCCACTATTTAAGGGAAAATATTCACTAGTATGAGGCTTACCTTTCCTTGTAGCTAGCAAAGGCTAGGGGCATTTTTGAGTGATTTTTCCATTTTAGGCTTACCTTGGCTATAGTTCCTTTCCAATGTGATTTTACTCCAACAAAGTTAGTCAACAAAAATAGCCACAATGAAGGAAACCAAAAATGAAATTGAAGAAGTAAAGATTGAATTGAATCTAAGGCCTTATTTGCAAATTTTAAGAAAAAATTGAATTAAGGTGAGAAAATCCAATTAAGTGAGACAAACTTAGTTTTATACGCTTCTACAACTTTAAGATAGTTCTCATAAACTTGATTTTCCTCTTGTGAATCCTCAAGAACCAATTTGATGTCAGCAAAGTTCTCCTTCTTGATTTTCTTGGTCAAAGCCTTGCCTTCTTGGTTGAATCTACTCTCTGGTTTTTTTTTCTTTTTTGTGATCAAACATCCTGCAGGGTCATGAAAATCATTTTAACACAGTCAGATAATGAAAATTTATAGTTTATGCAAAATCACTGTCATAATGCTTAAAAGTGCTATTTAACTGCTTAAAAGCATTGTTAATCTGATTAAAAGTGTTATTTTAAGTTTGACAGTATACTCAAAAGCACAGAAATAACTAGTAAAAGCGCTACAAAATTGATCAAAGGCGGTAAAAATCAAGTAAAAGCACTAAGTAAATGAGCAGAAGCACTCGGTAGTTAGGGAAAAAGTGCTCGATAGTCAGGGAAAAAGCATTGTGAGAATAATAAACAGAGAACAAAAGGATTCGAAAGCGTTGCTAATCGGTGCAAAGGCACACAAATTTATCATAGAAGCATTGGTACAGTGCTCAGAAGCATTGTTTAACTATGCAGAAGTGTCGTTTGAGCTGTTAAAAGTACTATTTCCTAAAAAAACCTGAGTTAAACATGCAAAAATTTGACAAAATTGGAAAAATTCTGAGAGATTAGAAAAGTGAAGCATTCTGCCCCACGGTGGGCACTATTTTGTGTACAAGGAAATGTACCTTCATAGAATTAGTATCATACAATAAATCAAATAGAGACTAAATAAACCACAATTAATAGTATATTTAGCAAATAAAGCACAATTAGGCATCCTATGGATCTCTATCTAAGAGCACGTTAATGTGAAGCTCTCAGCAAGCTACCATTAATGGCAGTCCTAGAATGAGAAATGATATGATAAACAAGATAAATTGTTCAATTCCAAATGAAATACAACTAATTAGCCTTAATTTTTTCTAGCTATAAAATGCAAGAGGTTTGATGCAATTCTAAGATGTGTGGTTATGAATTATGAAATTGATTTTAGCCTTCCTTTTATAGATTTATGCAAGGGTAGGGGGTGTAGTTGTGTTAATCATGATTAAGCTTGAGTTGAGTTTTTGTTTCCACCCTTTGAAGACAATGCAAAGCTTATTTCCTCAAAGCTTGGGACAAGTAGACAAGATGAATGGACAAGATGATCTTTCACTTTGAGTGATTGAGATTGAATTTGGCTTGATCCATGTGAATGCATTTCTCAAATCCTATTGGTTGATTGAATTCCCTCCCCTTTTGGGTTGTTGAGAGAAATTAGGATTTATTAATTGATTTAAATTGATTTATTTAGCCATGTACCCCTTCAATGGGTTGAATTTGATTTAATTCAAAACTATACAATTAATAGAATTAATTGCACATTGATTTGATTTATATTTGATTAAAATGCTCTTGATTTTGATTTATCTTGAATTAAGACTTGATTTTAATTTTGATTGGCTAAATGTTTGATTCAATTCAATTGCTTTGACTTGCCCTTGATTTTCTTTGATTTGCCTTGATTTAGTACTTAATTGTCTTTGTCCATTTTTAGGTGATTACAATAAATTATGGCACCTTGATGGAGGAGTTATATTATTCTTTGGTTATCATATACATTATGTTACAATTATAGTTGATGTGAGTATTTATTGTGCAGATACAGAGAATTTTCTACTTGAATTACAATTTTGAGTTATGTTAAGTATGAAGATATATATTGAGAGGAAGGTCAATTGGTCTATGAAAATTTAAAGTTGATTGAACATTAATTAACATCAATAACATCTCCAAACATCACAACCAATATCAACCCCAAATTATTAGAAAAATTACTTGATCTTACTTCTATATTATTGCAGCTAAGCAAGCAATAAACACAATCATACATCAACACATAGGAGCACCGTATATGTGGAAACCCAAAAGGGGAAAACCAAAATGAGAAAATTTTCTTGGGTCTACTACCCAAATCTAGCCTCACAAAGATATTGTGAATATAATAATAAATTTATAATATGAAGTAGGTACCAACCTAATAGAGACACCAATCTCTAATTAAATTTACAAGCACCAAACTATAGGATACAACAATCTCCCACTCCAAGATCTAAGAACTAACTCAACAAGTGAGACACCAATCCCACAAAAGATATAAGAGATATGAACTACAATCCTTCAAGATTGAATCCTCAACTTTTTTATCTAAACAAAGTTCAAAAATTCCTCTTGTCATGAAAATGTTCTTCAATTGAAATCTCACAATGATTGATATGCTACTCACATCGCAACACCCATCGACTACGCATAAATCATTCAACTAATAGATAATTATATGAATGAACACACTAGCAATTAACCTAGATCCAATGTGTGTGTAACACATTGGAATATTGACAGGGGGTGAATCGGTATTTACTTGAACTCAAATGATTCCATTTGAATCTTAAACATCAAAATAAAATCTTCCAAAATGAAAAACAAAAGTAAATAATACACCACACATTGCACATAAGGACACCAAATTTTTTATGGAGAACCCAATAAATAAAAAATCATAGTGATAAATCTCACAATATATGAACAAATATTAGAACATTTTTTAGAGATACAACCCAAGGAAGCAAAGACTCCCTAAAGAAATTGTTTCTATGGCTATTCCAAAGGAAGATCACTTCTCCCTATCTACCAAATGTCTTTAAAGAATTGACAACATGAGCTTGAATTGTTATAATGATGCATTTTTCATATGCAGATGTTACAATTCCCTTTTTATCACCCTTTACCAATTAATTCACATCTCAAATGAATTGATATACATACATACATACACACACACACACACACACACACATATATAGATATATATATATACACTTTGCAACATCTCAAAACATCAACTCTATTGGCTCCAAGAAAGCTTTAAATAAAAAGCATGAAACACTTTACTTGTCGACTTCAACCACAACGATTATGAAATATAATGAGTTTAGATCAACCTAAGACATAATATCGACCAAAAAAATCCTAATGCATCCTCCAAAGAAAATTTAAATGATCAAAGATCAAACCACAAGTGAAGGTAACAAATTTATTGGCCCAACAATAATAACTCACCAAAACTATCAACTCCAATTCTTTGTACTACCATAGAGAGGAAAAGACCATTGTGCAAATTAATATTTGAGCATTGTTTAGCTTATAATGTGTCCACAATATTATTATGTAGTTTCTAATAGTTAAGTGCTAATGCAAGTAGAGAACAAAACTTGTACTAATAAAAATATAGAGTATCCCAAATAAACTATGACAAACCTAATCCTTTGAATTTTACATTGTGGTATACTAACACATCTGAAACTTTCATGGACCATATTCTAGACCTTATTGAGAATTTCCTAAAATTTGCATAGTCATATCTATCAATCTAGAGGAATACAAAGATTCTAGCTAGCATTTGAGACACTTTACTCTTCCTTGGTGCAATCCAAAGAAAAGTCAAGTCTAACTTTTTTTGTAGAAGATGTTATTTCATGAAACCTATATGTACCCTCCTAAATTCTTGATAATATTAACTTCCTAACCATAATACTGAATCTTGCAATGCAGAGGAACGCAGACCAAAGTGTCAAGACATTGTCTTAGAAAATGCATTGTTTGTGATTTAGATAATTTTATCAAACCACAAGTGAAAACTAAGACTCAACTACTTCACTGATATTCACTTGAACTCCTTGAAACATACAAGATTTAATCTATATTTTTGCACTCTTCAAGGTATGCAAAATATGTTCATCATGAACTTCAAAAAATAAGGTGCAACAGATACTTATAATACTTTTGAATTGCTTCTCAACCATGTTGACTCGTCCAAATATTCTTACTATCATCATCATACTATATTGATCTGATACTTTTGACCAACTTACATATGCATTAATCTTACTCATATGCCTAAACCTTACACCAAATGTGTGATAGGCTAGGTACAAAATCACATACATTATTCTATAATAAGGGACATGCTATGCATTTCCTAGTGTAGACTTAAATCTAGTCCCAAAGTACATCCACACGCTACCTCCAACTAGTGCACATTAAAATCTTATAGTGCATCGATTCAGAATAGCAACTAAGTCTACCATCTCACATAGTTAAAACTCTCTCATTACTAACTTTCTTTCTAGAAAATCTCAACCATTGAAACTCTAGAATATGACACTTCATATGTAGCTTAATTATCCTTCCAATTTATAGGTCATAACTCTCAATTTCACAAGAATGAAATATAGAATAAGTTGACAAATGTTGACTAAGGAACATACCCTAAATGCTTCTAGATCACCTTCAATGACTAGAATAAATATATGATGGTATTATTAGCATTATACAAGTGAAATACCCTCATCGCTTGTCATCATACTTCTAGAATGACATTACTAATGTAATTTTGATAATTGTGGGTATACAAGTATATGTTGATTCAACTTCACAATGAGATACTTCAACACTAACTAAACTCCTTTGGCATACCTTTGACATCAATGATAATATATATTCAAAAATATACCTCTTTATTGATGGAAAACCAAAAAAAATTCTTGTCACGCCAACACAAACCATACATGTCTCAAACTCCCCCAAATGATACAAATATTGCTTATGAGCATTTTAACCACTTCAAATATATATAATTTTAGTTTTCTTTCACACCCTTTGACATCAATGGAAAATGAAAATAACTTATTTTAATAGATATAGCATTTTGAATTCCTTTTGTCTAGGGTCTCTTTCTCCCTTCATGTCATTACCCATCTAAAAATTATTTTGCAAGACCACTAGGACTACTTCTAGCAAGATCACCATTCCTCATCAACATGTACTTCATCTTGAATCAAGAGGAGGGAGAAATCATTCCAAAATTCTATTGGATATGCTTAAACGTATTCACAGACAAAGGTTTTGTGAAAATGTCTACATTTTTATCCTTAGTCTCAACATATTGTAGCTTCACCTCTTTGTCTACAACTTTCTCCCTTAGAAAAGGATACTTAATCTTAATATGTTTTGTCCTTGAATGAATCACTATATTTTTATAAATAATTAAGGTTGTAGCATCGTAAATTGTATCCCCATATAATTTCTTACTTAGTTGGGCCATATTTTACTATTCCACAACTTTGTTTCCTATTATGCTTGATCCAACCTCAATTTTGTGCATATTCTCCACATCCCTACTCAAAATAAGACCTCTGGTCCACATTTAGGTTCACTTTGGGAAAATAAGGGAAACTGCCCAGGAGTACAAGGGCAACTTTGGGTTGTCCCGTCCCAAATGTTTGGCCTCAAATTTGAATTGGGTAAAATTATTTTTTTAGTAGGATTCCAAGATATGTGTAGGTATCCTTTGAGTTTTGCACCCATAAATGGCTAGGAGATGTGTATAAACAAAGATACCTCCCTCATTTTGGGAAGTATTCATTAGGCATCAAGAGAATTCAACAAGATACAAGAAGAAATTCAACTTCATTAAAGACAAGACAAGCACTCATTAAACATCAAGATAATTTAACAAGAAACAAGATGAAATCCAACTTCATTCAAGATAGATCAAGAATTCATTAAGCATTCAAGCTCTCAAGAATTTCAAGTCCTAAGGCAAGAGATCAAGAATTCAAGGCATAGAACACCAAGTATAAATTTGCATATCCAAGCATTTGTGATCTTCCTATCCTAAAGTCAACACCAAAGAGAACATCAAGCATATTTATGATCATTTTGACATTAAGAAGGTTTATGAAGGTATGAGAATTCATTTTATATCAAACCTCTCTTATATATTAGCACACTTTCCTTTTAAGCATATTTTATTTCTATTTCAAGGTTGATTCCTAAATTGGGGTTTCACTTAGGAAAACCTCTTTCTACATAACATTTTTCCTTTTTTTTGTGTCTGGGAATTAGGGGAAAATGTGTAAGAAGAGACACAAATGGATTAAGAGAATGGTTGCAGTCTATAATTGGTTCATCAAAAAGTTCCAAGACAAAGGAATGTAAGACACACCTATCCTAGACAAAGGTGAGTAAGTCACCCTTGTCTTGGACAAAGGTGAGACAGTTGCCCCAATTCTCTTTCTTTTGTCCAAAATTTATTTTGAAAGTCGGTTACAATATTTGGTTCTTAGATCTAGTCCTAAAATAAGTTTTTCATTCAATAGTCATCTTGTATATGCAAAAAATTGTCTTCTCTCTACTTAACCCTATATTTTGAATTTTTAAAATATATTTGCATAGTCATTGCAATAAAAGAAAATAGGGGTGAGGGACATTCACTAGGATGGATGGGAAAAATAGGAAGCTCACACCTATATCCTTTGATACATTGGAAGGAAGTTGACCCACTAGGCTCAAGGAGGCTTAAGTACTAGGAAAATGTAGTAATCTTTCACTTTTATGGAAGATTACTATGCAAATAAAATTTAAAAATGCAACACACACACAGAGTTTTGCAAGTATAGATAGGTTTTGTACTGAAACTCATTTCTGAGACCAAATCTAGGAAGAGAATATAGTGACCAATCTATAAACTAAATTTCATCTTGAAAAAAGAGGTTAAGAGAGAATCCATTCACCTTTGACCCTATGCTTTTTTATGAAACCACTGTCAAGTATATCTCTCAATTAGGACTTTCCATAAATCCTTCTACACAGATGCCACATATCTCCTACGCACAGAAAAAGAGGGAAAACTTTTGTGGAAAGGGGCTTGTGTTGAACACACTTGGATGATGAGAGATGAGGTGAATCAACATTAATTAAAACAATCTTGAATTGATTTCAGAATCATAAACTTATCCACATAATCCATTTACTTTATCATGTGTGAAGGAAAGAAACTAAAATAGTAAAATCAAGCATGCAGTTGTTAACTGATGGTGATGATGATGAAGACCGATAGAGATCAGAGGTATATGTTGGCACCTACAAAGTTTCATGGCCCTCCCATTTTTCTTTTGGTTTCTGTAGCTGGTTTTTCCCTATTTTCTGGCTAAAACCCTTGTTTGAAATTCAAAAATCTAACCATTGAATAAAGAAACCCTAATTACCCTTGGTCCCATTCTAATTTCATGTTACTTTTTAGGCCACTTAAAATTTCATAAAGGCATGTGCATTAATTTTTTATTCCCTAGCAGCCTTTATTTTCCTAAGTTTTCATGCGCCCAGCGAAAAATGTTCCTAACTCTTTTGGCGTTAATTTTCCCTATGTCAGTGCCTTAATTTTTCCTATGTCCCGGCTTAGTCTTTCCTGGGCCTGTCTCTCTGACAACATTCTCAATCTGACGGTTGTCATAAAGGTGCAAGAGATTTGTCAAAGCTTTGCGGTTTTACAATAACCGTTAATTCTTCTTCGTGATGTAATCATTTCTTTTGGCGGGTCCACTGCTACGTGTGCATGATATGGCAAGCTGTGATTGGTCCATGTATTAATGTGTTGGTGGTTGTTAGTGGGACCTAGTTTCTAGATGTGTCAAAGGGACCTGACCTTGTCAGAGAATCGACGAATGACGTAAGTTCTGATAGGTTTTGTCAAAGGCTTGAGATTATGCGTCAGCCATTCATTTAATTTCTTGTCAAAGAGTTGTCAGGCCAGGGTAAGATTCTTGATCTAACGGTGAGTGTGTAATCTGATGGAATTTTGAATGCCTTTGCGATCTTCAGACGGTCGTTGATCTTCTTGATGCGGACCCGCTAGGTTTTTAGTCTTTTTGGTGGTGTTGATAAAGGTATGCTTTGTTCACTGGTTCGCATGATATTTTGGTGAAATGTCTAAAGACTCAGTGGTTTGGTGAAT
Source organism: Chamaecyparis obtusa (assembly GCA_027943335.1). Classification (NCBI taxonomy): domain Eukaryota; kingdom Viridiplantae; phylum Streptophyta; class Pinopsida; order Cupressales; family Cupressaceae; genus Chamaecyparis; species Chamaecyparis obtusa. Next base: position 143,457 of record BSBK01006353.1, on the reverse strand, counting down.
AGTGTTTGTGGAATTGCTAAATTTTCTAGTCGTGCTCTCAAAGTTCTCACGAATGGGTGAAGGGTTTCTTTGGTTGCATGTTCGCCAAATTGATAGAAGGTTAAGGTTAGCCAAGGAAAGTGGGACCAATTTCCATGTGTCACTATGGTGTCATGTTCTTATTGGATGAGCTAGAGGATGACAAGGAATACTGCAGAGTGGGGCCATTGTCAGAAAGGTCGGTGACAAGGACAAAATCCACAGTCGGCGTAAGTTCTCATGGAAGGTGTCAGAGCCATGAGATCTTACGCCTGCCATCCATTTTCAAAAGGGTCAGGCATGTGGGTCCTATGTCAGAGATGATTGAGCATGATCAGCAAGTAACATGGTGACAAGTGTCATAAGGTGGGCCCAGGTGGGGTCTAGGAGTCTAGCGGTTCTAACAAAATTCTTAGTGGCTCTGACAAGTTTCAAAATAGTTCGCTCATTAGTGAGGAAAATTAGTGGAGTTCTGAAAGGTTTGGTGATGTAGCGAAGAAGGGTCGTGTGGTCGCTAGAAGTTTTAGTGATGACTTTAAATGTCCTACAAACTGGCGAAGACCTTTTGTTGCCCGTTCACCAAATAAGAAACCAAGGTTAAATGTTTCCCTTTGTTCGCTAGGTCATAGAGTTAAATGGTGAGTTAATTTTTCATCTCATGAACAGGAAAAAGCCTTGTCACATGGTCGCTAGGGGTAACTCGAGGTATCTGGTTGAGTTAAAAACATAAAGCCTAGGAAATAAAGAGATCTGACAGTCACGATATAAAGATAGCTCAGGTTTAAATTTTGACCGCTGATTTTCTGCTGGCACCATGAATGTGACTGTTGTTATTCAAATTCAAATTTTTAGAGAGTTTCTCAGTGAGAGAAAGGACCATAATTTATGGTTTTTGCGGCAGGATTTGATGAAGTTGTTGTGTCAACTACTGCAGGGTGGTCTAGAGGGTTTGATGATTGTTTGTAGATGCCTGTTTCATCATGAAATGGACATGGGTAAAGCTTGAGGTGTGTTGTAGGTGTACAAACAGACTGAAAAGGCATGGTTTTTGCATGATCTTGGGTACAAATCAGAGGATTTTCAATGATGAAGATCAATTTTGGGTCCGTTTGTCCAAGTTGCTTGGTTTTCTCCCCTGGAATTAATTATTGTTTGATATTGGTTGATTTAGTGGGTGAAACCCTAACCCTAGCTATCTGAAGCTTGTTGCATCCTAACCTATTTGGGAATCCAAGATAGCTAGTGGTATAAGTAATAAAAGCCCTAATTTTGTAATGGTTCTAAAACTTTTTGGGTCTCCTAGTTTTCTGGTTTTCCCATCTTTTTTGGTTCCTGGTTCCAATCTTTGGCAATCCAAGGGATTCTATTCTTTGGTTCCAATATTCTTGATAGTTGAATGCTAATAATGCAAGCTTTGCAGAGTAGATTATTGATCCTATGATTTTGAGTAAAGAGTTTACTTGTATGTATTGATACACTTCCATGAAATACAATACAATTTATACCTTGGTTCTGTTATTGTCTCTTTGCTTTGTGTTTATTCTTGTATGTCTCTATTTGTAAGGCATTTGGAACATACTAGTTGTAAGGCAGCTATTTAATTATTTCATGAGTTTTTTTCAAGGGGAGAATTAAATCCTTATGTGCAATTTCAAAGAATAAATACATCTGTGGAAGATCTTGATGGTAGCAAACCTAGATTGAGAAGATAGTTTGTAAGGAATTCTATCCAAATTGTATGTGGTTTGTAAGGCATATCATTGTATTTCCTAGAAATTCCTCTATTGATTTATGTTAGACTCTTTGCCCAAAGGATTAGGCACTGATCTGATCTCTGCTATCCAAACACCTTTTAGTCATCAAACACAAAATTCATCACTATCAATACCATTTCATTTCATGTTCATGTACCTAAAAAATAGTACTGTCCCTGATGTTTTACAATCCATAGTTGTTGATTCCTTGAAGAGTGAATCAAAGGTTAGCCTTCCTTGAGTTTCACTCATAAAAAGAAGAAGGACTCATCACCCTTATACCATTTTTCATGTTATCATGCTAGGAGTTTCATTAGTCATATCCTGCAATAGGTTGTTCTCAGCTATTTTCAGGATTGTCATCCATAAAAGCACCTCTAATAAACTCAATAGCATGATAATGAAGACCTAATCCACCATTCCATAGTTTACTTGAAAGATAGTAACCTATTTGTAGGCAATACCCGCCTGAGTCCTATGGAGCTCAAAGCAGAAGGAGGATCTTATCCAATCCTCATCAATTAGGATTTTCTTGCAAACTTGGAAACCTATTTACTGAGAATCAAGCCAATGTCCTTGCCAAGTTTGACCGACAAGAAAAATCCCTAACAGACTAGAGACTCTGCTGGGGAGTTGTAAGAAATATTTTGCGAAGTTGTAGGGTTTAGTTGAGCTAGGGCTCCTACCCTATACAAACCAGCTGGTTACCATTGGTGCCTATATTTTAAAGAAGAATTCCCAAATTTTGGGTGGCGACTCTAACAATCTCTACTGCAGTACTCGTTAGAAAATCATTCACAAGATGAGTTACAGAGGTACTAGGTCTCAAAGAAATAAGCTTCCTGAGGACAGATTGGGAGAAGGTATTCCAAGTACTTCTAGGCCTGGTCAGACAAAGAGAGGAAGAAGAAATAGAAATATGTTTCATGCTCAGAAACATAGAGAAGATACTAGACAAGAGGAACAAATCCAATTTATTCAAGTGAATCAAGAAGGGAATACCTCTGAATATGAGGAGGCTATTGATTTGGGTCTGAACCAATATGAAGACGAGGTTCAAGTAGGAGATGTTGAGTCTAAGACTACTCTCCCTGAGTCAAAAGAAATTTTTGAAGAGGTCTATGAGTTGGAGAGGACAGTCCAGGAATAGATCCATTTAAGACAGAAAAGAGACAAGGAGAAAGAGGAAAAGATCAGACATGCTATGATTAGAGCTGAGCAATTGAAGAGACAATTGTTGGATCTTGAGGCCATGAATCAAGATCATGTGACAGAACAAGCAGAAGATCAACCTTTCATCCACAAGATCTATGAGACAAGAAACCCTAGGGACAAAAGTAAACAAAAGGTTGTGGGAGTTTCAATAAATGAAACAAATCATGCAAAGATGTCCATGGATCAGGCAGCAAGATTAGAGGCCGACTTGGAAGAAGCAAAAAGAAAACAAGAATTGTTGGCCAAAGAGTTAGAAAAGGCAGAGCTTGAAGCCACTGCTGCAAAAATGAAGAGGAAGATTGACTTCCTTAGGCAATCTTCTGGACATGCTAATACCCTTTCCATTTCTCAAGCACAAGGAGAAAATGTATCGAACACTGCCAACACTTCAGGTATGCCTAAGACTCCTAATATTTCTAATACTCAAACATCTACATCTTTAGGTGGTGATCCATCTCAAGTAGGTCCCATTCATGAGAGACATAAGCAATTGGTTTTTATTGGAATTCCTGGTTATCCAAATCCCATCCGTGATGAAATTAGGAAGAAGCTCCCAAAATTCACTGGAAGCAATGCAGTTACTTGTGAAGAGCATTTGAAAAGTTTCATTGATGTGATAGATGACTACAATATTGAGCCTGATGATGTGATCATGAAGCTTTTTGTTCAATCTCTAACTAAAGATGCTAGAGATTGGTTTAGAAATTTACCTCATGCCAGCATATGTTCATGGAATCAGTTTAGGTAGTCTTTCAAGGAACAGTATGGTGATAAAACCAATGAAGGCTTCATGCTTAATGAGTTTAACAACATCAAGAAAAATTCAAATGAGGGTGTTGTTGAATTCAATGTTAGATTTCAGAAGGCCATGCATAAATTGTTGCAAGTTATCAAATTGGATGACAAAGTATGTCTTGTTACATACTTGAATGCTTTTGATTCAAAGATGGGATATCTTTTGAGGGATAAGAATCCTAGGAATCTTCCAGAGGCTTATAAATTGGCTATTAATATAGAGAGCAATCGAAGGATATTAGGGAAGTTGGGAAGGAGAGAAGATTGTCAGCCATCAATCTCAAACAGAAGAGAGCCAGGGAAACCTGATGCAAAGCCAAAAGATGATGATAGTTTGAAACAAATCTTGAAAGCAATAAAGGATTTAAAGCCTGGTGAAGCAAGAAATAGTAGAGTGCAAGGAAATGACAAGCCATCTTTCAATAACTTTAATAAGTTTCCAAGAATGCAGAACTATCCCTATAATACTCAATGGAAGGATGGGAAGCCAGTGCTTCCTGAAAGAAAGGATAAACCAAATGAAAAGACCCCTGACCCTTTGCACAGAAATGCAGTGAATATGAATGATGATGTCCCATGGTGCATTGTTTTCCAATCACCTCATGATCCCTACTACTGTGCTATTGCTCAAAATGTTTCTGCAGATGGAGATCAAGGTAATAACAATGATGATACTTATGATGATCAGGGGTATGGTATGACTTCTTCATACATATATGATGAGTTAGACTCTACAGATGAAGATGAAAACCAAGATGTTGGCAGTTCCCAAGTCAAGAATGAGGTTTACCATTAGCAAGTGTTTTCTGATGAAGAAGATAATCACCTTGATGTAGTTCAGTGCAATACTTTGAGAAGTGATGGGTCAGTAATGTTGAGAAGACCTTCTAATGAAGAGATTGCATAAATCACAACAGACATGGTGTCCCAAGTTAAAAGCAACTAGAATTTGAGAAATAGGGTGGTAGGTAGTCCAAGTGGTAGGCTTGCTGTAATTTTCATCAAGAAAATAGAAAGGGATGAAAAGCAAGCCCAAAATAAGCAAAAGGTTACTGACATTACTAACAAGACCAAGTTGAAGAAGAATATCAACTTCACAAAGCCAATTGTGGCCTACAAAGTAAAAGCTAAACCTCTTGTGGATGTTGTTTCTCCTTTACAAGAGAAAGAAAAAAGTCAGAGCAAAGATAGTCCCAATGTGGTTACACATGAAGAGGATAAAGAGATCACTGCCATTGGGCAGGACGTAGTTGACCCCAAGTATGTTCCCATTGACATGAGCAAATTGTTGTCACAAATCACTGTCAAGATCCCCTTATTAGAAATGATGAGGATAGAGGAGCATAAAGTTAAGGCTTTGAGTTGGATAAAAGGAGCCTTTTCTTCTGATACCCAAAGTTCCACCAAGGCTAATGAAATAGCTGTAGAGGGTGATTCAATTGAGAATTAGTGTGGGGAGATCATCTCTGAGATCCCTCAAATTTATTTGGATGCTAATGCTACAAATGTTGTGTTAGGAATAGTTGACCCTTTCTTTTTGTCCTTAATAGTGAATGGAAAGTTGTTAAGAAAGTGTATGATTGATTCAGGAGCCTCTAATAATGTTATGCCTACAAAAATAATGAGATCCTTGGGTCTAAAAGTAGATGCACCTCATGGTAGATGTCAGCTATGGATTCAAGAGAGGTCCCTATTATTGGTACTACAAAAGAACTTCCTTATAGGTTGACAGCTTTCCCTAACAAGTTGTTAACAATGAGTGTTCTAGTGGTAGATATTCCCCCTCATTATGGGATGTTGTTGTCAAGGAAGTGGATTGCTCAGATGGGAGGTAGTATCCAATGTGATTTGTCCTTTGCAACTTTCAATATTGATGGTGACAATGTGAAAGTATCTAGAGAAGGTAGAACTCCACATATGATTGAAATAAATGATGATCATTTAAATTGTTGTGTGGATGTTGACATGGAGAATTTCAAGTTAGAAGAAATTGTCCCACCAGTGGAAGAGGTAGATCTACTAGTTGCAGAATTAAAGGAACAACAAGATGGACTATGGCAGATGTATTTTGATGGAGCATGCTCAAAAGAAGGCTCAGGAGCTGGGGTCTTATTCATATCTCCATCAGGTACTACTTTTAAGTATTCATTCTCATTGACTTTTCAATGTACAAATAATACTGCTAAATATGAGGCATTGTCTTTGGGATTGAATATTGCTATCAAACATGGGATAAAATGTTTAAAGGTTTTTGGTGATTCTGAGCTTGTGGTGGCACAAGTTCAATCTAAATATGTTGTCAAGAATGATAGATTGAAATTGTATAAACATGTGGTATGGGATCAGATTGAAATGTTTGATGCTTTCAATATATGCTGGGTAGAAAGATCAAATAACATAATGGCCGATTTTCTGGCCAATATTGCTCTAAAAAGGGATGATTCAACTTTGTTTGGAGTATCAATTCTTGAAGTGAAAAGTAGACTAGTTGTTGCAGACAACATTTACAATTGGCAGGTTTTTGAGGATGATCATGGCATCCTGAGATTTATTCAATGTCTTCACATATATGAGGATCAACCTATAGACTGCAACACTTTGGTTGAGGAAATTGAAGGCAAGGGTATGATCATGGGAAATGAGGTGATTCAGCTGAATTCAAATAGTATTCCTAAAGGCTTAACTGAGTTAAAAGCATTGTATAGTAGCCAAAATGATCATATGTCAAAGATAAGTAATACTAATGTAGAAGATTTGGAGGAAGTGAATTTGGGATCACATAGTGCTCCTCAAATGGTCTATATTGGAAAAGGATTAACCCCTCAATTGAAAGATAATTTGATAAGGTTGTTGAGAAGGTACAAGCATGTGTTTGCATGGTCTTATGATGACCTAAAAGCCTATAGAGAGGACCTTTTCCAACATGAAATCCCATTAAAGCAGGATGTCAAACCATTCAGACAAAAGAAAAGGCCCATTAACCCATTGTTGGCTCCTAAGATGCAGCAGGAGCTAGTTAAGTTGAGTGATGTAGGAATAATTCAACCTATAAGGCATTCAACTTGGGTATCTAATTTAGTCCCAGTTAGAAAGAAGAATGGTGACATTAGGTTGTGTGTAGACTTCAGAAATTTGAATGTTGCATCATTGAAAGATAATTATTCACTGCCTAATATGGAGGCAATGTTGCACAAGGTCACTGGTTGTGAGTTATTGTCTATGATGGATGGCTTCTCTGGATATAACCAGGTGTTGGTGAAAGAATCTGAACAATTCAAAACTGCATTCACAACACCTTGGGGAACATATGTGTATGTCAGAATGCCATTTGGTCTCAAAAATGCTGGAGAAACTTTTCAAAGAGCCATGGATGTTGCTTTCAAAGAGTACATAGACTTGTTTATGGTTGTGTATCAAGATGACCTAACGGCTTATTCCAAGAAGGCTCATGATCATTGTTCACACCTAGAAAAGATTTTTGTCAAAGCTCTGGAGTATGGTGTGTCCCTGAATCCTAAAAAATGTAACTTTGTAGTCAAAGAGGGAAAGCTTCTAGGACACATTGTATCAAAAGATGGAATAAGAATTGATCCAGAGAGAGTTGAAGCAATTAGGAAAGTGTCTGCACCAAAAAATCTCAAGGGGGTGTAGTCCTTTCTAGGGAAGATCAATTTTGTTAGGAGATTCATCGCAAATTTTGCTAAAGTTGTCAAGCCTAAAGTAAAGTTGTTAAAAAAGGATGTGAAGTTTCAATGGACTGTGGAGGCTCAGGCTGCATTTGAGAAAATTAAAGATGTGGTCCAACAGGAACCTATGCTTAGATCTCCTGATTATACCAAGCCATTTTCATTGTTCTCTTTTGCATCATTTCACACCATTGCTACAGTTCTATTACAAAAGGACAATGAAGGTTTTGAGCATCCAATTGCATTTTTTAGCAAATCCTTGCAACCTGCTGAGTTGAATTATGAGATGATGGAGAAGCAAGCATATGCATTGGTAAAAGTAGTCAAATCTTTTAAGCCTTATCTGGTGTGTGCAAAGGTTGTTGCATATGTCCCACATTCAGCAGTAAAGGATGTTCTTACTCAATCTGAAGTCACTGGTAAGAGATGCAAGTGGATTACTAGAATTCAAGAATTCAATTTAGAAATCCATATTACTAAGTTGGTAAGGGGACAAGGTCTGGAAAAATTGATGACTAAAGAAAATATGGACTTAGTCCAAGTAAATAATGAAGGAAGTCCAGATATGACAATGACAAGTATTGAATTGCAACCAGAATATGCCGATATTGTCTATTTTATAAATAATGCTAGATGCCCAGACTATATGACAGATAATCAAAAGAGGTGCTTGAAATTGCAAGCTCAGAAGTATACATTGATACAAGGGGACTTGTATTGGAAAAATAGAGATGGAATCTTGTTGTTCTGTCTTGACAGATATCAGGCAGAGAAGGTTTTAAATGAAATGCATGCTGGTGTTTGTGGAGGTCATCTTTCAGCGAGGACTACTGCACACAAGGTTTTAAGGGTAGGTTATTATTGGCCTACAGTGTTTAAGGATTCATTTCAGTATGTCAGGAAATGTGAAGCTTGTTAGAGGTTTGCTTCAAAATTAAAGTACTCAGGAGCATTGTCATTAAACCCAATAGTTTTTGAAGCACCATTTGTCATGTGGGGCTTGGATTTCATAGGTGAGTTTGTTGAGAAATCTAGTGGAGGACATAGTTATATACTTGTTGCAACTGACTATTTCACAAAATGGATAGAGGCTATTCCTACAAAGAGGGCAACAAGTAAAGTGGTGATTGATTTCTTACTTGACAATATTTTGATTAGATTTGGTGTCCCTATGAAGTTGATTATAGATAATGCAATGTGTTTCAGATCAGATGAGTTTAAGGAGTTTTGCAATAATAATGGAATCATGACTTCCTATTCATCTCCTTATCATCCTCAAGCAAATGGATAGGCTAAGTCTAGCAATAAAAGCATCCTAACGATCCTGAAGAAGACACTTGAAAAGAATAAGAGAGCTTGGCATTCCAAGTTGAAATTGGCTTTATGGGCAGATAGGATTATAGTGAAAAGAGCCACTGGGAAGTCTCCCTTTGAGCTTGTGTATGGTTTGCAGTCAAGGTTACTATAAATAATCTAATTCTAGTTTATCAGTTTATTCAAGATGAGGAGTTGGATGTCACAGAGCCAATGAAGAATAGAATTATGCAGCTGACTGAGTTAGATGAATAGAGAAAAGAGAGTCAAAAAAGTAATATCAAGTTGCAACAGAAGATGAAGTACTTATTTGATAAAAGAGAAACTACCAGAAAATTCAAGGTTGATGATTTGGTACTTCAATGGAATGTGAGGGCAAAAGATAAAGGGAAGCATAAGAAATTTGAATCACTGTGGTTTGGGCCTTTTGTGATTCATGATAGTTTTGGGAAGGATTCCTACTTGCTGAAAAATATGGATGGTAAAGTTTTTAAATTACCAGTGCATGGGCAATTCTTGAAGCCCTTCTTCAGTTAAGTTTTTTATTATCATGTATGTGTAAATACTTTGTAAATTATTGTGCAGGTTTGTTTCCTTTCAGGTTGCGTGTTTCTTTCCCTGTCTTAGGTTAGTGATTTTTGGTCTGTGTCCCAGAGTCTTGTGGTTCTTGTTAAAACTTGTGTTTCAACATCCTTAGATAGAGCCACTGTTGGCACCTGCAAAGTTTCATGCCCCTCCCATTTTTCTTCTGGTATCTGTAGCTGGTTTTTCCCTATTTTCTGGCTAAAACCCTTGTTTGAAATTCAAAAATCTAGTTGTTGAATAAAGAAACCCTAATTACCCTTGGTCCCATTCTAATTTCATGTTACTTTTCAGGCCACTTAAAATTTCATAAAAGCATGTGCGTTAATTTGTATTCCCTAGCGGCCTTTATTTTCCTAAGTTTTCATGTGCCCAGCAAAAAATGTTCCTAAGTCTTTTGGCGTTAATTTTCCCTAAGTCAGCGCCTTAATTTTTCCTATGTCCCGGCTTAGTCTTTCTTGGGCCCGTCTCTCTGACAACATTCTCAATCTGATGGTTGTCATAAAGGTGCAAGAGATTTGTCAGAGCTTTGCAGTTTTATGATAACCGTTGATTCTGCTTCGTGACATAATCATTTCTTTCGGTGGGTCCACTGCTACATGTGTGTGATATGGCAAGCTGTGATTGGTCCATGTATTAATGCATTGGTGGTTGTCAGTGGGACTTGGTTTTTAGATGTGTTAGAGGGACCTGACCTTGTCAAAGAATCGATGAACGGTGTAAGTTCTGATAGGTTTTGTCAAAGGTTTGAGATTATGCACTGGCCGTTGATTTCATTTCCTGCCAAAGAGTTGTCAGGCCAGGGTAAGATTCTCGATCTAACGGTGAGCATGTAATCTGATGAAATCTTGAATGCCTTTGTGATCTTCAGATGGCCATTGATCTTCTTGATGTGGGCCCGGTAGGTTTGTCAATCTTTTTGGTGGTTCTGATAAAGGTATGCTCTATTTGTTGGTTCATGTGATATTTTGGCGAAATGTCTAAAGACTTGGCGGTTTAGCGAGCAGTGTTCATGAAATCGCTAAATTTTCTAGCAGTTCTCTTAAAGTTCTCGCGAATGGGTGAAGGGTTTCTTTGGTCACGCATTCTCCAAATTGATAGAAGGTTAAGGTTAGCCGGGGACAGTGGGACCAATTGCCATGTGTCGTTGTGGTGTCATGTTCTTATTGGATGAGCTGGAGGATGACAAGGAATACTACAGAGTGGGGCCTTTGTCAGAAAGGTCGGTGACGGGGACAAAATCCACGGTCGGCATAAGTTCTCATGGAAGGTGTCAGAGCCATGAGATCTTAGGCCTTCCATCCATTTTCAAAAGGCTTAGGCATGTGGGTCCTGTGTCAGAGATGATCGAGCATGAGCAGCAAGTAACATGGTGACAAGTGTCATAAGGCAGGCCTAGGTGGGGTCTAGGAGTCTAGCGGTTCTGACAAAATTCTTAGTGGCTCTGACAAGTTTCAAAATAGTTCACTCATTTGCAAGGAAAAGTAGTGGAGTTTTGAAAGGTTTGGTGATTCAGCGAAGGAGGGCCGCGTGGTCACTAGAAGTTTTAGTGATGACTTTAAATGTCCTGCGAACTGGCGAAGACCTTTTGTCGCCAGTTCACCAAATAAGAAACCAAGGTTAAATGTTTCCCTTTGTTTGCTAGGTCGTAGAGTTAAATGGTGAGTTAAGTTTTCATCTCACGAACAGGAAAAATCCTTGTCGCATGGTCGCTTGGGGTAACCCAGGGTATCTGGTTGAGTTAAAAACATAAAGCCTGGGAAATAAAGAGATCTGACGGTCATGATATAAAGATAGCTCAGGTTTAAATTTTGACCACTAATTTGCTGCTGGTGCCATGAATGTGATCGTTGTTATTCAAATTCAAATTTGTAGAGGGTTTCTCAGTGAAAGAAAGGACCATAATTTATGGTTTTTGCAACAAGATTTGACGAAGTTGTTGTGCCGACTGCTGCAGGGTGGTCCAGAGGGTTTGATGATTGTTTGCAGATGCATGTTCCATCATGAAAGGGACATGGGTAAAGCTTGAGGTGTGTTTCAGGTGTACAAACAAACTGAAAAGGCATGGTGTTTGCATGATCTTCGGTACAAATCAGAGGATTTTCATTGATGAATATCAATTTTGGGTCTGTTTGTCCAGGTTGCTTGGTTTTCTCCCCTAGAATTAATTGTTGTTTGATATTGGTTGATTTAGTGGGTGAAACCCTAACCCTAGCTATCTAAAGCTTGTTGCATCCTAACCTGTTTGGGATTCCAAGATAGCTAGTGGTATAAGTAGTAAAAGTCCTAATTTTGTAATGGTTCCAAAACTTTTTGGGTCTCCTAGTTTTCTGGTTTTCCCATCTTTTTTGGTTCCTGGTTCCAGTCTTTAGCAATCCAAGGGATTCTATTCTCTGGTTCCAATATTCATGATGGTTGAATGCTAATAATACAAGCTTTGCAAAGTAGATTATTGATCCTATGATTTTGAGTAAAGATTTTACTTGTATGTATTGATACACTTCCATGAAATACAATACAATTTCTACCTTGGTTCTGTTATTGTCTCTTTGCTTTGTGTTTATTCTTGTATGTCTCTATTTGTAAGGCATTTGGAACATACTAGCTGTAAGGTAGCTATTTAATTGTTGCATGAGTTTTTTTCAAGGGGAGAATTAAATCCTTATGTGCAATTTCAGAGAATAAATACATCTATGGAAGATCTTGATGGTAGCAAACCTAGATTGAGAAGATGTTAGAAAGTAAAGATCCCCAAGATAACTAAGAGGGGGGGGGGTGAATTAGTTACCAGATAATTTAACCATTTAATTGCTTTAAACAATATAATTAATGTACTAATCAACCATAGAAAGATAACCATACACAATTGCACAATAACACAAGATATGTTGACTAGGGAACCTCTTGAAAAGAGTAAACCCCCGTGGGAATGATGCCCACAAAATGATGCACTAATATGAAAGTTCCTTGTTAGAGGATGGACCCTGTTAGGAGTCTTATGAAATAAATTTAGTACATATAAATCCATGTTAGGAGATCTTGAATCCCTGTTAAAAGATTCTAACCCAGTTAAGAGTTTATGGAAGACAGAAGGACCCACTGCCCAAACAGCTTCAAGGCAAGATCTCTAAACCCACTGTCCAAAAGATCTTAGAATTATTCAATAGAATAATATGAAATATATTGCCTCCTTCACATTGTGCCGAAACCGCACTCTCTGCTACACAATATCACAATTCCAAATCTCTGTACTCACAAGTCTTCCTTCATCACTGAATTAGCTCTTTTCTTGACTTCATGCATATATTCGCATCTCAACCTTCATAGTTACATATTACAACAAGGAAAAAATTCATTCTTATATACCAAACTCAAATAATTACAAATGAGTCAGTCCTCAATTACAAAATAATAAATTCTACACGCTACACATAGAATTCACATAAAATTGTCGGCTTCCAGATACTGTAACTTTCTCCAAACATATCTTCAAAGTTTGCGCTATGAACCACGTCATCATTAATGAGTCTCCAACATCCCTTTAACTGTGCAAAATCAGATTCCATCCCAGCTAAGAGATATCCTTCGATTTCTAAAAATCGCTTCACAGAAACACTATCTAAACACTGCTTTCACCAAAATGCTCATAACTCTCACAAATGAATGAATTTTTTTTTGCATTGTTAACCATAGGTTAATAACACACCAAAGAACATACCATCAACTGCGCAAAGGTCAATCTATAATATAACATGTGTGCAAAACAAAACTGTACCTACTTTCCTACTAATATCCAAAATATCACTGTGTTGACATCAATGACAATCCAAGTCATGAATGCAAAAACTACTACAGAATGACTGCCAAAATACTTTGCATTCATTCCAAACAATCTCCCCCATTGGCATTGATGGCAACATAGATGAAAAACATCCAATGTTCCAAAAATCCAATACTACAACATCACTGCAAAATATCAAATTAAATCTTGCTTCATTTTCCTATTCAACTCTCTCATACAATCCACAATGATTTTGATGTATATCTCTCCCCCATTGACATCAATGATAGAAATTCCATCACTAAGTCAACAACAACTTAATGTCAAAAGACACTTTTTAGAAAAATATAATAACAAGAGTCCTCATGACTCAGCTCATAAACTCCCCCATAGAGGAAGTTCCAACATCTAATCCAGAAGAAGGATAGGGCTCATATACCACTGGACGGATGCAATCATCTGCATCAATTCTCAAAAATAGGTTGGGGCATAACCCCAAGCATACCTCTCAGATACACAAATCTATCCTTAGGTAAAGGTTTTGTAAAAATAACTGCTATCTATTCCTTTGTGCTTATGTACTCCAATCTTACTTCTTTTTCGGCAACTTTCTCTCTTACAACATGATACTTGATCTCAATATGTTTAGTCTTAGAATGTAAAACAAGATTTTTTGATATACTCACTGTACTGGTGTTATCACAATGTATAACAACAGGCTCATCAAACTTTATTCCAATATCCTTCAACATTTGCTTCATCCAAATAATCTGATTACAATTATTTGCTGCTGCAACATATTCTGCTTCTGTTGTACTTTGTGAAGTACAATTTTGCTTCTTACTTAACCAAGAGACCAATTTTCTTCCAAGAAAAAAGGCTCCACCACTGGTGCTTTTCTTGTCATCAATGCTACCTCCCCAATCTGCATCAGTATAGGCACATAAAGTAAAATCATCAGAATTCTCATACCATAATCCATAATCCATTGTTCCTTTCAGATATCTCAGTATCCTCTTTACTACTACATAATGTGATTCTCTAGGTTCTGCTTGAAATCTTTCTACAATCCCAACTGAATGTGCTATATCAAGTCTTGTATGTGTCAAGTACTGCAATCCTCCAATCATAGATCTGTATTTTTTCTGCTCAACTGTTGGTGTCTCATCTTTGCTAGATAACTTATGTCCAGTTACCATAGGTGTTCCAACAGGTTTAGAATCTTCCATTCCAAATCTTTTCAATAAGTCATTCAAATACTTAGTCTGACTTACAAATATACCTTCCTTGCTTTGTGTTATCTATAATCCCAAAAAATATTTCATTTCTCCAATCATGCTCATCTCAAATTCAATCTTCATTTCATCTGCAAATTTGTCACTAGCTTCATCTTCTCCTCCAAAGATAATATCATCAACAAATATAACTATAACCAACAAACCATTCTCAATTTTTTTTGTGTATAAGTTACTATCTGTTGTTCCTTTTATAAATCTCAATTTCAATAAATACTTATCCAATCTTGCATACCAGGTTCTAGGTGCTTTTTTTAATCCATATAAAGCTTTCTTTAACTTACATACCATATCTCTTTCTTGTGTCAAAGGAAAACCTTCAGGCTGCTCAATGTAGACTTCTTCTTCCAATTCACCATTCAAAAATGTTGATTTCACATCCACCTGATACACTTTGAATTTCTTGTAAGCTGCATATGCTAGAAACATTCTCACTGCTTCAAGTCTGGCCACAGGTGCAAAAGTTTCTTCATAGTCAATTCCTTCTTGTTGTGAATATCCTTTGCATACCAATCTTGCTTTGTTTCTTATCACTTCTCCTTATTCATTCATCTTGTTTCTGAATACCCACTTTGTTCCAATCACATTCTTGTCTTCAGGTCTAGGGAGCAATTCCCATGTCTTGTTTTTTTCAATCTGCTCCAGTTCTTCTTTCATAGCATTAATCCAATGTTCATCTTCACAAGCTTCATTAGTAGTCTTAGGTTCAATTTGAGAAATCAAACATAAATGTACCTTATTTCGAGTCAAAACTCCTCTATCTAAACTTCCAATAACTTGCTCAATAGGGTGATGTCTTGAAGTATACCTGTTAGGTGACATAGTTACTGATCTTGTTCCAACTATAGATTCTTCTCTGCTTCTCTGTTTTCTTCTCTATTTTCTTCAGTATGACTTTCATTTAGCAAATCACTGTTAATTTCAAAAAATAATTCTGCATTTTCAATGTTAGGCTGAGGTTGTGCTTCTCCATCAGATTCATAATCAAGCATTCTTTCCTGAATTTTAAACTTCTCATCAACTTTTACATTTGCACTTTCAACAATAGTCTTAGTTCTTTTGATATAACATCTATATGCTTTTCTTTTTAAAGAATATCCAAGAAATATTCCTTCATCACTTCTAGGATCAAACTTTCCTATATCATCATCTCTCTTTATATAACATTTACTTCCAAAAATTCTAAAATACTTAACTGAGGGTGCATGTCCAAACCATAATTCATAAGGTGTCTTGTTTGTATCTACTCTGATTTGTACTCTGTTCATAGTGTATACTGTTGTGTTCACTGCTTCTCTCCAAAAAGTCTTAGCCAAATCATTTTCAAACAACATAGCTCTTGTTGCTTCAGTTATTGACCTGTTCCTTCTTTCTGCAATACCATTTCGTTCTGGTGTTCTAGGGGCTGAAAGTTGTCTCCTAATACCATTCATTTCACAAAAGGTGTTAAACTCTCTAGATGTAAATTCACCACCTCTATCAGATCTTAAACACTTAATCTTCATTCCAAATTCATTCTCAATTTTGTTTTTCATGATCTTAAATTTATCAAATGCTTCAGATTTTTCTTTCAAAAATGCAATCCACATCATCCTTGTAAAATCATCAACAAGAATCATAAAATACCTTTCTCCATAGAATCCTCTAGTCCTAGTAGGACCACTGAAGTCTGTATGAACAATCTCTAGCTTCTCTGTCGATGTGAACTTCTTGTTGGGAAATGAACTCCTTTTCTACTTTTCCATCATACATTCTTTGCAAATCATGTTAGTAGGTTTCATAATTCTAGGTAAATCTCTTACCGCAAGTGTAGTGCTCACCTTAACAATATTATCAAAGTTTATATGACAAAACCTTTTATGCCATAACCAATTGTCATCAATCCTAGTTATCAAACATGTCATCTCAATAGGATTCAACTGAAATACATTACCTCTGGTTCTGGATCCTTTTCGAATCAGATTTCCATCTTTATCTTTTATCACACAAGTTTTCTCAGCAAACCAAATTTGATAACTCTTATCAGCCAATTGTCCAACACTTAGTAGATTATGTTTCAATCCATCAACAAAGTAAACATCATCAGTGTTAGTCTTTCCATCAAGAGTAATAGATCCTATACCCTTAATCAAACAAGGTGCATTGTTACCAACCCTAACAATTCCTCCATCATAATTATCTAACTTAACAAACTTTCTTTTCTCTCCAGTCATATGATGTGAACAACCACTGTCTATAATCCAATCAGATTTCTTTTCAACTTGTGAAACTAATGCTTTTTCTTCCCTTTTATTAGATTCAAAACTTTCTTCTTTAATTGCTACAAATCCTATTTTCTCAAAGTTATCATTATCACTATCACTTAAATGTTTTTCAACTTCTGCTTCAAGATCTTCATCATTTGCATAATAACATTCTTTAGATCTCCTAGGTTTAAAATTGCTTCTATACTTCTTAACTCTTTTAGGACATTTAGATGCAAAATGACCATATTCTTGACAAGTCCAACATTTAGAGATTTTCTTACCATCTGGTTCTCTTTTTACAAGTAATGCAATACCTTCTTCAATCTTCTTATCTTCCTCAGATTTAGATCTGCTACTGCTGGCATAATCTCCATTCACACTAGTACTTCTTGTAGGTCTAATGTTAAGAGCACTGAATGTTGTTTCCATTCTAGGTAGCTCTCCTGATAATCTCAAGTTCATCTCTGTTGTTTCTAATCTTCCAAGAAGAGTCTCTCTTGAAAAGTTTGATGTACAAGGTATCACTTGTTCAATCATCTGTGTTGTCTGCTTGAATACTAGTGTCAAAGTTCTCAGAATTTTCCATATCACTTCATTCTCTGTCTTATCACCTCCACAAGACTTTATTCCTGTTACAATCTCAGACATCCTACCAATATAGCTTCTAATAGATTCATCTTCCATCATTCTGATATCTTCAAATGCACAAATCCAATTATGTAATCTAGCCTTCTTTGCATGTTCATCACCTTCAAAAGTAGAATGTAAAGCTTTCCAAATAGCATGAGATGTTTTCAAACATCTTACCTGACTATATTCATTCTCCAGTAGTGCTGACAAAAGTGCTTCTCTTGCAAGTATGTTACACATGAATAGATCTAGTTCATCTTTAGTTCCTGCCTCTAGATTATCTTCCTCAATGATAGTCTTCTCATTCTTTGTAATCAACCAATAACTTGGTCCTAAACACAATAGATGATTCTTCATCTTTTCTTTTCATCTGTCAAAATTTACTCCATCAAACTTAGGACTTTCTTTTCTGAAATTCACCATGGATCTCCTTAAGTTGTTAAACTTTTCTTTCAAGGACCTACTGCTCTGATACCAATTGTTAGAAAGTAAAGATCCCCAAGATAACTAAGAGGGGGGGGGTGAATTAGTTACCAGATAATTTAACCATTTAATTGCTTTAAACAATATAATTAATGTACTAATCAACCATAGAAAGATAACCATACACAATTGCACAATAACACAAGATATGTTGACTAGGGAACCTCTTGAAAAGAGTAAACCCCCGTGGGAATGATGCCCACAAAATGATGCACTAATATGAAAGTTCCTTGTTAGAGGATGGACCCTGTTAGGAGTCTTATGAAATACATTTAGTACATATAAATCCATGTTAGGAGATCTTGAATCCCTGTTAAAAGATTCTAACCTGATTAAGAGTTTATGGAAGACAGAAGGACCCACTGGCCAAATAGCTTCAAGGCAAGATCTTTGACCCCACTGTCCAAAAGATCTTAAAATTATTCAATAGAATAATATGAAATATATTACCTCCTTCACACTATGCCAAAACCGCACTCTCTGCTACACAAGATCACAATTCCAGATCTTTGTACTCACAAGTCTTCCTTCATCACTGAATTAGCTCTTTTCTTCACTTCATGCATATATTCGCATCTCAACCTTCATAGTTACATATTAAAACAAGGAAAACATTCCTTCTTATATACCAAACTCAAATAATTACAAATGAGTCAGTCCTCAATTACAAAATAATAAATTCTACACGCTACACACAGAATTCACATAAAACTGTCAACTTCCAGATACTATAACTTTCTCCAAACATATCTTTGAAGTTTGCACTGTGAACCATGTCATCATTAATGATTCTCCAACATCCCTTTAACTGCACAAAATTAGATTCCATCCCAGCTAAGAGATATTCTCCGATTTTTGAAAATCGCTTCACAGAAACACTGTCTAAACACTGCTTTCACCAAAATGCTCATAACTCTCACAAATGAATGAATTTCTTTTTGCGCTGTTAACCATAGGTTAATAACACACCAAAGAACATACCATCAACTGCGCAAAGGCCAATCTACAATACAACATGTGCACAAAACAAAATTGTACCTGCTTTCTTGCTAATATCCAGAATATCACTGTGTTGACATCAATGACAATCCAAGTCATGAATGCAACAACTTCTATAGAATGACTGCCAAAATACTTTACATTCATTCCAAATAGAAGATAGTTTGTAAGGCATTCTATCCAAATTGTATGTGGTTTGTAAGGCATATCACTGTATTTCCTAGAAATTCCTCTATTGATTTATGTTAGACTCTTTGCCCAAAGGATTAGGCACTGATCTGATCTCTGCTATCCAAACACCTTTCAGTCATCAAACACAAAATTCATCACTATCAATACCATTTCATTTCATGTTCATGTACCTAAAAAATAGGACTGTCCTTGATGTTTTACAGTCCATAGTTGTTGATTCCTTGAAGAGTGAATCAAAGGTTAGCCTTCCTTGAGTTTCACTCATAAAAAGGACTCATCACCCTTATGTCATTGTTCATGTTATCATCCTAGGAGTTTCATTAGTCATATCCTGCAACAGGTTGTTCTCAATTGTTTTCAGGATTGTCATCCATAAAAGCACCTCTAATAAACTCAATAGCATGACAATGAAGACCTAATCCACCATTCCATAGTTTACTTGAAAGATAGTAACCTATTTGTAGGCAATACCCGCCTAAGTCCTATGGAGCTCAAAGCAAAAGGAGGATCTTATCCAATCCTCATCAATTAGGCTTTTCTTGCAAACTTTGAAACCTATTTACTGAGAATCAAGCCAATGTCCTTGCCAAGTTTGACCCACAAGAAAAATCCCTAACAATATACAAAAATGTAAAAGGATTAGATTAGTTATTATTTATACATTGATGTTAAGCAATTAATTTTTGGTTTATATTGATTTGTCATATCATTTGGAGTATGATATAAGTTGAGTGAGTTAAGGAAAAAGAGGAAGTAAAAATTTGTGAAGGTGAAGAACTTAATTGGGAAAGTAATACAGATTGGACAATGATAAGGTTATATTGATTTAGTTATTTTCTACTTTACATTTGATTATATCAAGTTGGTAAATAAGATTGGTCAAGTCGGTAAACAAAATAGTTTGGTTACCAAGTAGGAAAAATTTATTCGGTAAAAGGAAAGTAAGTTTTGGTAAAGAGAAAGCAAATCAAGACATCGAGTACACATAGTTAGTTATTGAGCAAAGCAAACAGAATTTCGGTTGAAGAAAAAGAAGTTAGCCACCAAACAAGGAACAAAAATTAAATACAAGGATCAGATCTATGGTAAGATATAAGTGGAAAAATGTTAAGGTACAAGTTCCAAGAAATGTTCAAGTTCTGAGGTGATGATAAAATATTTTACTGAGTTCCAAATTCATTGAATTAATTTATAAGGATGATCTGACAGTTGAGAATAATCAAAGGAAAACTTAATAAAGGAGACTACGAGGCAAAACAAAGTCTATATAAAGGATGAAATTGTATGGAATACAAGCTGGCAAAGTTGAAAAGTGGGTGTGTAACCAAGTGATGTAGTGAAGAAGAAAAAGGTTGAAATCCGAGTCTGCAAGCAAAGATTGATGAAATGTTGAGGCTAGTAGGAAGTGATGGAATGAAGTGAAGGAAAAGAGTGCATAAGGGATCTGACTAAACAAGAGGTTGCAGATTTATAGATCATTTTTTATAATATTTCTTATTAACATTTGTAGCAAGAAATCTCTTAACTGAGTGAACCTAACAATCTTATTGTAAAACCTTTAGTGAGGTGACATTCTAGAAGAGTGTTTGAAGACCTTTAACCAAGCCACTCCTAACAGGGAAAAGATCCTAACATATCTAAGGCAAATCCCCTAACGGGGTCACATTTAACAATACATGTATTGTAATCTTTAACAAGATTGGTTTTTAATCGAGCATACTTCAGAAGAGTGTTTCTTTAATGGGTGACAATTTCTATGGTGATTAATTTCCAAATTGTGTTTCCATGTTAAATACTGGTCTTATATGTGTTGAATGTTTATTGTGAATGTTATCGTTGATTGATAAGTTAATTTACTATTATCATTTAATATTGAATTTTGTCTGACCGAGTTGTTACCGAGTTGAATCAGAGAAATTTTTAAGGTTTAAAGAATCATTGATTACTGATTCACCCCCCTCTCATTAATCCAACAATTGGTATCAGAGATAAAGTACTTTTTAAGGGATAAGTTTGAAAGATGAGTAAAAGATCTGAAGATATATAAGAGGGAGGCACCAAAGTTGAATAAGGACAACTTCTCTACATGGAAAAGAAGAATGAGGCTACACATATCTGGAATTGGAGAGTATGTTATATACTATCTTGACAATGAGTATTCACCACCACCACCATTTGGGCCTATGACAGTTGAACAAGTAAGAAAAGACAAGATCATACACAAGTTAAGATTGAGATATCCCCTTCTCTCACCGATCTGCAATTCAATGATCTAAAAGGATGTGATACAGCAAAACAAATGTGGGACAATCTTGCATTAGTATATGGTGGAGATCTGCATGTTCAGAAGCAAAAAGTTGAAAGTCTGAAAGACAAATTTGATTCTATGAGAATGAAAGAAGGTGAAGATGTTACACAATACAATACAAGATCGAAGGAGGTTGTGAGTGCTATCTGAGGTGTTGGAGGACATATTGAGGAAGATGTAACAAGTAAATTGTTGAGGACATTGTTGCCTATATATGTCATCTGAGTGTCTACAATACAAGAATTGAGATACATTCCTCAGATGCCTATTTCACTGGATTCCACAATCGGTAAGTTGATTTATTTTGAGCTAAATGACTTTGACAATATTCTACCTGTCACTTCTAAGATTGAGTCTGCATTCAAGTCATCTTTGAATATCAAGAATTCTAGAGAGTCTAGATCTAATGATGGTTATGCTAGCAGTGCAAGTGAAAGATTTCAAAGTTATAAGAGTGATCTACAGATTCTATATGAAGAGGAATGACAACAAGAAGAGTTTGAAGCTCTACTAGCTAGGAGGCTACCGAAAGGAAAAGGAAAATACCGAGGTAAATTACCCTTGAAATATTTCAATTGCAATAAGATTGGCCACATTGCATCTAGATGTCCTGACAACGACAGTGATGAGAAGAGAGAAAACAGAGATAACAACAAAAGAGAAAATAGATTCAATAGATACCAAGATTTCATGAACAAAGGTAAGAAGTCATGCTACATTGTTGAAGAAGGACTAACCAATGATGATACTAGTGATGATGAAGGTGTAGAGGTTGTGTATGTTGCTATCAAGGATGATTCTAATGAATAAAGGTATGGATAATATGGAAGATCAATATGCAATGAACACAACTCATCAGAATCATCCTTATGTGTGTTACCAGTCATATGATGTGAACATCCACTATCAATTATCCATGTATCATTCTTACTATAATAATGATGGAGGTTATGTTAGATTTGGTAGTGATGCTCCATATCCTATGAGAGGTAAAGGTTCTATAATTTTGATGGATAATACACAATGTAATGATGTCTATTGGGTTGAAGGACTAAAGTATAATATGTTGAGTGTGGCACAACTGAATAACACAAGTCACTGATTGGAATTTTAAAATGGAAAGGTAAAAGCATTTGTTCATAATGGAAGTCTGATTACCACTGGTGAATAGTCAAAAGGTAACTTATTCTATCTTGATTCTACTTCAAAGAGTTTCTTATTTGCTAAAGTTGAGGATGTATGGTTATGGCACAAGAGATAATGTTGGACATTTAAAATTTCTTTATGTTTCATGGCTTGTACTCTGATATTTTTAAAAGTAGAATTAACAAGTAAAATGTATTTTTGTTTCATGTGACCATTCAAGCTGAAAATGTATTAGATCCTCCATTTCTTGGTCTTTGGACTGATGTCATTATTTACCATCTTGTAGGTACATTGAAGACATGGAGACAATTATTGGAAATTAGCTGATCTGGATGCACTTCAATCCGTCATTATCTCATGCAATGGTAGATCTTAATTTCTTCATTACTCTTGACTTCTATACTCTTGTACATTTCTTTTGCATTGTTTCAGGAGTTATCACATGGCTTGTGTGGGATCATTTCTATTTCTTCTTAAATGAAATGAAAGAGTCAAATAGAAAAGAATGTAATTTTAATGTTCTTATTTTGTAAACACTTTTTCATATGAATGTAATTATATTCTTTCATGAACCAAAGAAACGGTCTTTCCTTTGCATTTTCCTTTTCAACATAAAACACTAAATTTGAAACTTAAAGTTTAAAATAAACCAAATGTACCTTTCACCTTAGTTTTAATCGGCTACTCATTGACCCATGTTTCATGAGTAGTATTTCATCCATGAGTTTGACAAGCACTAATTTCCTTATGTGCGTAGGAAGTGCCCATGGGCCAAGAAGCACAGTAGTTGCAGATTCAGAAAGATGATGATGCAGATAGTACTTGAATCAAGGGAAATCGAAGGCGAGGATCAAAAACCACTATCTTTCCAGGCACAAAAAGGGTATGGTAGAGTAGACTCATCTTTCTCAGGCACTTGCAATTGTTTGAAGTGGAGAAGTAATGGGAAGAATTGTAAGTATGATGAAGAAAAGTAATGCCCGCTCCACTCACACAACAAAAATATTAAATAATAAATATTTAATATTTTTGTTGTGGGGGTGGAGCGGGTGTTACTTTTCTCCATCGTCCTTAAAATTCCTCTCATTACTTCTTCGCTTCAAACAATTGGGAGTGCTCGGGAAAGATGAGTTTGCTCTACTCTTTTCGGGCTAGGAAGGATAGTGGTTTTTAATCCACGCCTTTGATTCTCTCGATTCAAGTGTACTCTATAGATTCCCTCAGTGTAGACAGTACTTGAATAGAGGGAAATCAAAGGTGTGGATCAAAAACTAGAAAACCTTCTTGGCACAAAAAGGGTATGTCTTTATGAATCATAGAGTATGTCTTTATATCATATCAATTTTGAGTGGTAAATTAGCAATTACATCAAAACTAGTATAAGAATAGTAAATTGTTGTTGTCCTACCTTGCATATTGATCTTGTATAGAAGACGACCATTTGCCATTTTATCTCTAATCCTAGTGACATGTGCATTTGCTAATGCAATCATATTATGGATAATTACTCTTATCCAAAAATCATTTCTTAACCCATATAGAATGGCATGAACTTGATTTATTAGATTATGTATTGCTCCATTAAAGGTTGTCAACTTGGGAAGGTCAAGCTTAGAGCATGGAAATTTTCCTTGCTTCCAAAAGAGATTGCACTACTTGTGAATTAATTGCTTCACAAGCATCATATGTTCAGCCATCAATTGTCTCGTTAAATATATCCTCTTTCATATTCTCAAGAGTTCTAATGAGGTCAAATGCACTGTGAACTATGTTAACATTAGGAATGATGGCATTGTGGACAAGCAATGAACAAATGAGATGCTACTTTTAAAAAACTCATTTCTTTTTCCACTATGGATTTTAGTATCAAGTGTCATAAGCAATCACTTGGATCCCATATTCTTATGAGTAGGAAACCTTGAGCAAAAACAAATTTTATACAATGGTAATCTTTGCATGCCTAATTCTCCTAACCCTCAAAATGTAAAACCCTTGGACTCTGGTGATGATCGAGGAGTCTATTGTTTGAAAGAGAGTGAAACAACCCAAAATCTTGAGAGGTAATCCAAAATCACCTATTTTATTGACAAAGTTCTTTGCCTTCTCTCCATTCTTAATCAAATAAAATTGCCTAGCCACCACCATTGGGAGGCAAGGCAGGTTCCCCAATATTAACTGAACAATCCAAACAGCCCCTACTATTCTATGGGCCTACAGGGGTTCAAGCATTTTAGCCGAAGATCTTGGTGGCTAGATAGAAACCAATTCTACCATCCTCAACTCTAACTAGACTACCTTCCATCCAGCCACCACCAGCTTCCTCAAGTTAGTGAGATTGATCAACAACCATTTTTTTTAATTAAATATATGTGTCATCAGAATTATGATGTCCTCAGACATGTACTAACAACGGTGTTGTACATTCAACAACACTTTTGTCAGAACATTTTGTCTAGTTTATGTCGTAATTCCAATGACCATGCAAGAAAAACCAATGATGTTGCTATACATTCGACAGCACGTTCATCAAAATAGTTTGTCAATGTCTCATCGTAATTCTGACTTACATGCAAACACAAATTGATGAAATTGCTATGCATTCGACAGCGCGTTCATCGAAGTAGTTCGTCTCATTGGCAATTTCAACAACCATGAAAACTAAACCGACGAGGAATTTATCGAAAATGCGACTGAAATTCTCCAAAAGTAGACTTGTGTTGTCCAGCATCATTTTTGTCAAAATTAGTGTCGAAATTGTGATGACCATGCATACATTGAGTTTTTTGACTAAAAAGTTCTAACAGCTATGTTGGTCGGAAGTACAACTACTATGAGTTCTGACAAATAACCATTGGAAATTGGACCCAAATGTACTAGTGAATGATTCATAATCTCTAACAGTAATCCTTGGATGTTGAGAATATGTATGTATAAGCATCATAACTCATACGAACCAATTGGTATATTCAGTAAAGACCAAGAAAATATCTACACCAATGTTATCTTTAATTTTTTGAATGCATAATTTTAGAGTAGGTTATACAAAGGAGCACAAAGATATTATAAGGTTTTAAATTTGAAAGTCTACATGTATATTTGTGGCCCCTTAAAAATAGAGATTAATCAAATATAGGAGCATATTTTTCCTTGCAAATCTTCCATATCACTTTTTAATGTCTTTTGAAACAAAATTGTGTCAATTATATATTTATCTCACATATTATTATATAAAATTTGAAAAATTATTAAAAAAAATATCCTTCACTATAATTAGGCACTATTGCAATCTTCTATATATTTCACATGCATCGACCTTTCACTTCTTTTGACATTATATCTCATTATGATTGTTGGTTTTTTCTATCATGCAAACTTTCATTTTATTTAGGGGTCTATAATCATGATTTTATTCATTTACATGATTCATGTTTCATTTGTTTACTTGAAAATGAAATGTTGATTGCACATAGGTGCAATTATTTGCTAGGATTGGTTGTTTTAATACTATCTCATTAAATCCAAAGGCATGGTAATCTTTGTTCTTTGTCACCCCATTATATCCTATTGAATTCTAATCTTCATCATTGCTTCATGCAATCCAAATGTTCCCTTAAATGAGAAAACATATATATAATGTTAATTTCCATCATTTAACAATCAACGTGGTACAATTTTGCATAGAAACTTAGTGAAGTCTCTTTGTGATAAATAATCAAAACATTACAACTCTATAAAAGGTCAACTCTCTTTTGAATCATAAAAAAATAATGCTAAATTTTACAAAAGATTATGCATTTTGTGTGATACATGAACTCCAATTTCACCATTTATAAAAGATTTCTAAGTTGGGTGTATCATAGAATTAATATTGATATTACGAAACTTATTAACCTTGGAAAATTCTAGTAAGTTTTCATATTTATGTCAACTCTATTGTAGTCAATACACATATTATTCAAATAATATTGACCATTCATCAAAATAGTTCTAAGTATAATAAAAGTATGATTTTATTTATATGTTCTTTTTGTAAACATCCTTTGTATCATTAATCATTATAGTACTTACATATGTTTCCATAAATAGTATATTTTTTATTAAAAAGCAACCAAAAACAAGGGGGTTGACCCTTTACAAAAAGCAAGGTCTAACCGCAGATTGTCAAACCATCATCAGCACAACAAGTGCTGACAAGAAAGATAAAAACTAACACCACAATGCACAAAGGCTTAAGCCCCACCAAAAGGGCCAAACTCACACCACAAAAGAAGAGTGGTGGGAGTTCTTTCTACACTGTCGGACAACTATCCAAATGATACTATCCTTAGGCTCTCCAACAAAGGAGACTCTGTTGGGGCAGCTATTAGCACAGCGGCCAGAGTCTGAAGAAGTTGAGCAATGTTAGTAAAGTCTTGTTGTGGAGTATCAGAAGAATTAGAGGGAGCATAAATGTCCTCTTGGCCAGAGGCCAAAGCACTAGTAGAAATGCGGGCAACAACAACAGTTACAGCAGGGATAGAACAATGAACAACAATGGAGGTACGGCCATAATCTACAGCATGGGTAGCATCAAGATTTTCCTCATGGGTTACATCAGCAGCAACAGCCTATGAATGCTTGAGTGACTTAGAAAGAAAGTCATCGGCACAAACAGTCAACTGAGCCTTCTTGCAGCCTTCCACCAAGAAGTAGCATCTTTGCGGCTTAGGAGAGCACAGTCAGAAGCCACGAGACCAGTAGAGAAGTAGTGCCAACAAGGGAAAGGAAGGCCCTCATAATTCAGCTCTTGAGTCCATGGCCTTTCCCCAACCATGAGCACCACATCACTAGGAAGCGGCTGAGACACATCCAAATCCACCAAAATACAAGTAAAGGTAGAATGGCCCAAAGTCATCGTAGCTTCGTTCACCTTCAAGAAACGGCCAATGGAGTTCCCAATAGCCTCAAAGCAAGACATTTCCTAGAAATGGAGTGGGATATTTGGAAGGCAAACCGACATTGAACACACATTGAGTGGTTCAATGAGAGGGTTGAATGAGATTGTCCAAGGTTTGGCACAAAAGGAATTATTCCCCCAAACCCACAATTTTCTTACGATCAAATTAAGGCCTTCTAGGAAAGAGAAAGAAGCAATAAAAAGTCCCTTAGCATAGGGGTAGAGCTCAATATCACCTAAGACTAAAGGTTTCCAATAGTTGGAAGCCCAGCTATGAAGATCAGGGAGAGAGGACCAAAGACCTGCAAATCTCCCAACCAGCCCACATTGTTGATTGAACTCAACATTTTCCACCACTTCTAGGCCACAAACCACCACAGGTGATGCCTTGGCACAAGAAATGGGACAAAATTTCTCCTTCAAAGGGGTTAATGCAAAGGATTTTGTAGGAAGAGCACGTAATTTTTTCCACCATTGGAAACAAATTTTAAGGGTGGGGAGACTCCACCCTTGTCATTCTTGGGCCCAAGGTCACTAGCACTAGCCGCAGAAGAACCAGCAATACAAAGTGGGGATGAAGGAATGAGCCCAATAGGAGGACCAAGCTCGTTACCATAGGGAGCCAAAATAGGAGCACCCACTAGAAGCCCCACTACATGGTTAGTCGCAAAAGACACACCAAGAGAGGCAGCCACATGCTTAGAAGACACTGAACAAGGTAGAGAACGGATAAGCCCTCCAGCACTAGGACCCGGCACAGCCTCTGGAAAAAGAAAAGAGTGCTTGGAAAGGAAGACATTGTTTGAGCCAGACACAGAAACAAACCCCCTAACGATAGGCAGAGGAGCGTCATTCGCAAAAGTAACATTTGAAATTGGTGAGTGGAAAGGACCATTAGAGAGAGCAGCAAGTGCCATCAATAGCATGTTGTGAACACTCTAACATCTAAGTTTCTCCTTGTACACTCCTCAATTAGAGAGAGAAGAAAGAACCATCCATCGTATGTTTCTCCTTGTACACTCCTCAATTATGAAATATTCACAATTTTAAACACAATAACCAATATACATCTAGCATATAATAACTTACAAATACTTTCCTATCGACATAACCCTTGCACCTCCTTCAAGTGGAAGTGCTAGTAATATTAAGTTGTTTGTTAACAACATAATATTATAACACCAAATTATTGTATGCACTCTAATATTCCTAATACCTAAATGTGAACACTAATTCCTAATACCCCCACCCCGCTCCCCCCCTTCATGTGAACATGGGGAGATTGTACATGACACTACTTAATACCACACATAGTAGCTCACCAAAAACTGTAAGAGTGGGGACATTCACATCTACTCATGAAATCAAGGATATGGACTAACACATCTATCCAAGGTCTTACATCAAATTTGGATAGGGACAAACACATCTATCCAAAAATAATAGTTCATAAACAAGGACACACACTTTTGCTAACAACTATTATGATTGAGGACAAACACATCCATCATAATTACCCAACAAATGTGACTGGGGACAAACACTTCCAACCACATACATCATCTTGTGAATGGGGAAAAATACATCCACTCACAAACAACCAACAATAGTGATTGGGGACAAACACATCCAACCACTTGCATCTTCTCGTGAATGGGGAGAAACACACACATTCACTAACAATCAAGAAATGTGATTGGGGACATACACATCCAACCACAATATAAAAGGTTTGAGAACCAAGTCCTCATTGTCACATATGCAGCCACCATTGTAGATCAATGCCACTCTGATCACAAATGATATGAGACAGTTGTCGTTGCCACCTAGAAATTGATCTTGGCTTTAGTCTTTTTGGCACGAAATGGGAAATGGAACATTGGTTATTATTCCCCCCACTGTAAAATTTCCACTTATTCATACTTTTAAAAAAATGGAAAATGAAATGTCACCAAAACTTATAAGTGGCGTTGTTGTTGGTGACTAATGAGAGGACATTGATTGTCCTCCTTCCTTTGTTGCCTCAAACCTCCAATTGATTTGATTTACAGAACATATTCCTCCTCGCTATCTTCATGTGGAGGGTCTTTAGTAGCCATCCCATGAAGGCATTCTTCATCATCATCTACAACCAATGCCTTATCTGTATTAAGTTTTCCATCAAGATCCTTAGTACATTGAGTGCAATTCATAACAATGTGTCCCTTCTTGCAATAGTAGCACAAGATTTTGTTCTTGAAGAAACAATTTTCCTTTGATGCAGAAGAATTAGATTTGGAGGAACAGTTCAGCTTATTTTTTTCATACATTATAGTTTCCTCTATAGTTAATTTAGTTTTGTTAGCTCCTTCATCAATCAAAGTAGATATTATTTCTTCTAAGGTGGCATCTACTTTGTTTAATGTGAAAATAATGTTTCTATAACTAAGAGGCACGCTATTTAACAAAATAGCTTTTGAATCATCATCATCATCTACTTTAGCTTTTATCTCAGCGAATTGATTCAATAGGGAGTGAAACTTACTGATATGTTGAACAATGTTGTCACCTTCTACCATTTTCATCCCAAACAATTTCTGCTTTAGGCCCATCTTTGCAATTGATGCTTGTGATCCAAACAAAGCATTCAAATTCTCTCACGCTTCCTTTGAGGTCTTTGATAAGTCAATGTGGTGGAGGTATGCATCTAAAAGTACAAGACCAATCAAGGACATTGTCATTCAATCCTTCATAGTCCACTTTGTGATTTCATCACCATCAATTGGTTTTGTCGTTGCTCTGCTTACCACATCCCACAAATCCTTTTCAATAAGAATCAACTACAACTTGATTTGCCAAGTGTGAAACTTTGAACCTTGAAATTTTTCCATCAAAATACTATTTTTCTCCATACTAAAAATATAATGCCCTGCAAGATGGACATCATGTACTAGCGATAATGCACCCAATTACAATTGAAATAAAGATTTTATTATTTTTGACACTATTTAATTTTATTGGCATAACAATTGTGATATGAGAAATGGTTATCAAGGGTAGATCCCCACTTCCCATATACATTTGGAATACAAAACCCACCGTTAGACCAAATCTGATTAGCACAACCCAATATAGATGAAAGGGGTACTAATGCATGATCTAGCAAAAGAGGGAGTTTTTGGGGTATTCCCTATACAAACAGAAATGTATGCATATGGAATGTAAACAAGAACTTATGCAATGATAAAGGAAATGATAACCAGTGAGATAGAATATCAGATCTAATGTATCAAAGTAAATGCAAGATGCACCTTAAGGGCTAGGAGAGGACAAGTGAACTTAAAATCTAGAATTGACTGTCGGAAATCTGTCTAAACCAGGAACCATTCTGGATCTAGAACTCTGAGACTTGTAACTCCAGACTGTGAAATTTTCAAACCTTCACGACAATGCCTACCCAAGTTGACCTATTCTCAAAAAGTTGATATATTCCTAGAAGGGTAAATTTGATAAAATATGTAAAGGATCAGTCCCTAGTTCCAAATCTCTGAAAATTTAGATCTATAACTTCGCCACATGCTCTTGCACACAAGTAAAAGGGGAAAATTGTTGCGAAAAGGGGCTTGCCTTGGTCAAGCCCATGGATAGGAATTAACCTTGAAAGGAAATAAGAAATGCATGAAAAAATAAAAGACAAGCGTAAGTATTCACCTTGCTTGTCAAAACTCTCGCGAATGGATGTTAGAATCCGATAAAGCCATGAAGATGTTTGTATGCTTGAAATGTGTTGTAGAATCAAGGATGTCTTCACAAATGCGATTGATCTACACTTGCCAAATCCTTAGATCTTGAATAATTGTATGCTTGATCACTTCAATGGAGAAGAAGAGGAAAGAAGGATGGATGTGGTTCTTCTTGCTTGCTTGAGAGTTCTTCTACTTGGCCACCATGGAAGAGAGAGACTTGCTTCAAATGAGAGAAGATTGTCTTTGAAATGGAAGAAGATTTGGAGATCTTGAATTGTATGTTTGTCTTCAAATCTTGAATCCAAAAGAGCTTGATTGCTCTTGAAATCACCAAAAGTTGCTTGCACATGAAATCTTGTTTGTAATTGTGGATGTCAAAATGAGGAGCTTACATGTCCTTTTATACCTATTTTGAAGTTCGAAATTGACAAGTCAACCACAATTAAGATCGGGAGATGAAACACCCTCGCATTGGGCCTAGAGCCCACTAAGAATCAACCCTGAAAACTAGGCCGACTTGAGTCAACCTAGTCCAGGAATAGACAGAATTGAACCTATTCCTAGGTAGGCAAAAATTTTAAAATAGCCTCGAGATTAGAGTAGTGTGAAGAGATTCAAAGAGAGAAAAAAAGGGAGCAGGAAATCAAGCATAAACACATCCGGATCTTGGAAATCACTAAAGTGGGGCCTAATAGGTCCTAGAGCTTCCAAATAAATAGGTGCTAACTTTTTAAGACGATACAACAATTAACCCCTTTTCAAAATAAACCCTATTCTAAAAAAATAACTCGCTTTTGAGGGTAAATATCTCTAATGACACATTATGACACACTCAACCTCTAGACTTGAAACATTTAACCAAACTCAATAAAATTTATGACTTAACTCACATTTGTTTGTGTGTCCTCACTCAAATCTGCTGGATTTCATTGTATATTTAAATCTACCTTGTATGCCACGTGATTACCAATTGGAGTGTTGACGATGCCTTTAGATATTAATGCTTCTACTAATGATAATTACACTTGAAACATAAACGTCTTCAATTCTGGCTGCCAACGATAAAGAAGTCACGGGTGAATGAGCCAAGCAATGGAAACCAAATTTACCAATCGGGCACCAATGAAATGGTGCCAAACACAAGCCCAGTCGACTACAAAATCAATGGTAAATAAAATCTTCGCTAGAGCCAATGAATCCACACGATGAATCAAAGAACGACACCAACAAAATAGAATAATTTGGTTACCAAACGATAGATGCCCAGACAAACCAACTACTGGTTTAATATAGATGCATTGAGCACTACATAATGAAAGAGTGCAGGATGAATGCTGCGGTGTTAAAGTACTGACGCCCCACAATATGCGACGCACCTGGGATGGTTTTTCTACAACTGGTCTAGAATTCATATCTACAATCTACCTTGTAGTCAAAGTAGCAAGAAGATCCAGTCCAATTTGTCATTTTACTTCTCTTCACACCTACTAATATCCCATTCACGGACTCCCGCAGTTTCCATTTGGAAGCAAAATAATACTAATTTTAACAACATAAGTAGGCGGGCAATGCGCATACTTGATACAAAATTTTACGTAATTGCAAACTATAAAGTCCAAATCAACATTCAAAGAAAGAAGCAAGTCTACACAAAATAGAGCTACAAACTGATTTGGATTCTAAAGCTTATAGCATAGTAGCAGGTAGCTACAAATACAAAGCCAAGATTTGCTAATAGCTCTAATACCAAATTGGAATATGGCAGAGACGGGGAAGCTTAATAATACAATCCAAAACAAATAATACTTGCATCTTCATCATTTTTCATTCAAATACAATACATATTTATAGGATTCTCATATTCTATTATTTAGGAAACTCCTACAACAAATTACCTAAATATATTAAGTTGATTTAACAGCTCAATATATTCATACCACTAATGCAATAATCTATCTAACAAACAATAATAAACTATATGATATATTAATAGTATTAAGTTATTTGTTAAAAATTTAATATTATAACACCAAATTATTCCCAATACCTAAATGTGAACACTAACCTCATGTCCCCAAACCACTGTGTTATGCAAATCTTCAACTAGGAAGAAAGTAAAAATTGAAATATTTTCCTAGTTTAGCAGAGCAAAGAAAAATAAGCTTGAAAAAAAAGAAGAAGCTGAAATAAACAACTGCTTCTTGAGAAAAAGTAGAGAAAAAACACACATGGCTCCATAAATTGACTTGTATTTTATCTCTAAATATTATCTACAAAATTCATTACTATTATTCGATTTAATTATGTTATATATGATGGTTGTTAAAAAATAAGCAGCAGCTCCTACTTTTTTGCAAGCAAGTGGAAAAGGGTTGGGACTAGAAATTGCCCCACCATCTTAGGAATGTGTTAAGAATATTTTTTTTTTGTCATTTGTCAAATGTTTAATTTCAAAAAAATTCTAAACAATGATTTTGGTGGAAAATTGGAATTTTTACTTATTTTTCTTATGCACAATTACCAACTTACTTAAATATTGGAGTTTAAAATTTTAAACTGCAAAATTTATGAGACCACCTTCCTTTAAAATATTTCTAAAAAGTAGCCTAACATTCTTAAACAATAGTTGCTCCACAAAAATAAAAAAAATTCTAATTTATATTTTTCTTCAAAAAATTTAAGAGCAATTTGTAAAGTTGGTAGCCCCATGATTATCAGATTTTGTAGCTTATTTTTTTAGCAGCTATCATAAATAGCAATAGCATATTTAAATAGAATTATTATTAATAAATTTTGCAGCCATCATAAATAGCATGTTTAAATAGAATTATTATTAATAAATTTTGCAAATGATATATAGAGAAAAAATAGGAGGTAAATAAAAAAGAGGGAAATCAATTTGTGGAGCCATGTGTGATTTTTTGCTAATTTTCTCAATAAACAATTGCTGTCTATTTCAGCCCCTTTTTTCCAAGCTTATTTTTCATTTTTAAGATGATGTTAGTGGCTTGGCAATTTCTATTTTCAAGTCCCAAATAGAATTATGGAATGTCATAATATTGACTCTTGATTTAGAATGTTGGTGGAGGTGGGAAGGAGGGTTCTCATGGTTTAATTTAATGTCATTTCCTTGGCTTTTTGGCATCTTCCCAGTCTTGTTGCCGGTGGTGGTGAGTCATGTGTAGTAAAAAATTGGCATTATTGACAATTTTCTAAGTTTAAATTTGCGACTTCTCATTTGGGAGTGAGATTTTGGGAAGTATTTTATCCTTGGTTTTCAAAAATCAAAGTTTTTCCCTCTCATTTTTCTCTGTAAATGAAGGTCTTGAATTGGTGGTAGATGCCTTCTCTGGGTTACAAATTCGGGAAGCCTAATTCGCAATAGAAGATCAAAGAGGAGGAAATTGTTTTTCCTTAGCAATAGTTCTTACTTATGATTGATTTTAAGTCAGATTTGTATCAGATTTTAGATTCCTACGTATGCCTATGAGGTTGCAACTCAAATATTTGCTTTATAATAGCTCAATTTAATAAGGCATTCAGATAGTAAATAAGAGACCTTTTTGGGGATATTTGTCTGGCGTTTCTGAGTTGCATTTGAATGTTATGGGTACAATAAGGGAGCACTTCTACATCAATTTGGGAGTAGATAGGAATGAAGATATTAAAATTTCCTTAACCCAGTCTGATGACTATCTCTTTAATCCAGTCTGACGACTCCATTCATCTTCCTATCTGGCACCAAATTTGAAACCCGAGTGGAATGTTTGATTGACTCTATTATTCCACATTCTCTCAATTTCACAAGTTCTTGTTGCGTTTTAGATGCCAATGTTCAGTTTATGGGCCTTTGCTTCTGCCTAAAAGGTTTAATTTGGCTTTAGAGGAATTTCATGCTAGAATAAATCCTCTTTGTATGTTTTTAGATCTTCATGAGACCATGCAAATACATGCTTGTATTTCCTAAAGCAATGGAATAAGCATTGTTCTAACATGTGGGATGATCTTTCCCCAATGCTAACTCTTTCTTATGAGAGATCTCAGTTCCCGAATTAACCCCTGCTAAGTCTTGATCATGGATTGGCAGTGGCTTTGTGGTGCACCTATCTACATTGTCAAAATCTCTCTTCAAAGCAACTAATCCCTTTGGGATTTTATTTTTTTCAATTGAACCACCTCCTTTCCAGAAAGTGTTTCTTTGTCTACAAAATCATTGAAATCTATCTCTAGATTGCCATA
Organism: Chamaecyparis obtusa; assembly: GCA_027943335.1. Classification (NCBI taxonomy): domain Eukaryota; kingdom Viridiplantae; phylum Streptophyta; class Pinopsida; order Cupressales; family Cupressaceae; genus Chamaecyparis; species Chamaecyparis obtusa. Next base: position 108,113 of record BSBK01006353.1, on the reverse strand, counting down.
TTCATCAATACAATGGAAAACTCGCCACTGACATATATTACCAGGAACAGTAGATCTTGTCTTGACCATTAATTTTGATAACCAACAAGTGTGACATCCTCAAGTCTTAAGGCAATGTTGACCAAAAAATCTACCATGACATTCTTTGACCTCTCTACCAAACCAATTGAAAGCATAAAGGAATTTCAAAATATCCCAAACAGCAGAGCTGTATTACGTCAACCTTATATATGCTTTGAGGAATATTTCTATGACCTATGAAACAATCAATTCAGAGTCTCCAAAGGCACTCAACACCTTGATCCATATCTCACGGCCAGATTCAAACCTAGAAAGAGTGCAACTGCAGAGTTCTGTGCTGTAACCTTATACCTCAAAAATACCATTAATCTGCTAGTACGAGTGCTCAGCAAGCAACCTAGTGGCCAACCGCCAGGCCAAAAAATGCAAGACTCCACCACTCTAATGGCGACCTGGTGACACTTCACCAGGATATATCACAATTTTCCAATCAAATAAGCAGCACAATGAGTAAAATTAGTAAGAAACATATCAAGTTTTCACCAACAATTGGAAATGCTACAAGCTGTTCAAGGAGAAAGTGTCAGAAGCAGTATGAGACGCTTTCATTAATTAAATCATTTTAAGGTGGGAAAAGTCGCAGACAATTGTGTTGTTCCAGGGCATTTTCCTCAAGAGATCCTCCTCAGCTTGGTGAAAGACTTCACCGATTGATGAAGGAAACTAATCCACTTGGCTATTTACGACAGATATGTCTATCATAGGCTTCCTTCGTATCGCTCAAATGAGATTCCAATATTGCCTGATTCCTGCTTCTTGTAGGTACAATTACCACTCTCCATGGCCCAGATTTTAATAGGCAGTTCATCAGAGTCTCTCAAGGCACTCAACACCTTGACCCATATCTCACGGCCAGAATCAAACCTAGCAAGAGAGCAACTGCAGAGTTCTGTGCTATAACCTCAGACCTCAAAAATACCATTAATCTGCTAGTATGAGTGCTCAGCAAGCAACATAGTGGCCAAGGAAAACTCTCAGACAATTGTGTTGTTCCTGGGCATTTTCCTCAAGATGATCCTCCTCAGCTTGGTGAAAGACTTCACCGATTGATGAAGGAAACTAATCCACTCGGCTATTTATGACAGATATGTCTGTCATAGTCTTCCTTCGTATCACTCAAATGAGATTCCAATATGCCTGATTCCTGCTTGTTGTAGGTATAAGTACCACTCTCCATGGCCCAGATTTTAATAGGCAGTTCATCACAAGGTTTGGGAGCACAATCCTAAGGATTCTAATTGGCAGTTCACGCTGGATTTTTAATGGTGTATCAAGTCTTACAGAATAAAAATATACGGCCTGGATGATCCAATTAACTTTTGCTTGAACTCTTCAAAGGAGGTTTTATCATTTGCCTTATTCCTTTACAAGTGGACAAATTCAGACAATTGAAAATTATTTTTTATAGTTTAAGGTGGGCAGTGTCACATTCAATATAAAATGTTCTCAATAGTTGAAATCAGAGCCACAGTCAATTGGGTTGTTCTTACTTATAAAGTACTTCCTTGAGGTGAGCCTCACCTTAGTGAAAAGTCTCTGCAACCAATGAGAAACAAATCCACTTAAGCATGTTTATTACGGATATGCCTTAGTGAAAAGTCTCTGTAATCAATGAGAAACAAATCCACTTGAGCATGTTTATTACAGATATGCGAGTAATGGGCTTCCTTCATATGGATCAAACCAAGTCCCAAAATACCTAATACCTGCTTCTCTTAGACATAAACATCCCCTTCCATGGCCCAGATTTAAATTGGTAATTCATCACAGAAGATGCAAATGTGCTCCTGGAGATTTCTAAGGAGAACAAATCTTGTTCAAAAAACACAAACCCTCAAACCTCATTACCAAACAACAAGCACCTGAAAATAGGCATCTAATGTAATCAGACTTGAGGCCGGTGTGCACTGATTTGGGGCCCCTATCTTGGATCTGTACATGTAGAGACACTTCAGGGTATAACATTGAGGTCTCTATCGGAATAGCGCTCTAGTGATAAGCAAAGGGGCCTTGATGTCTTTGTCTGACAGCTTATGAATAAGAACCTGATGTGGTGTAGTTGCTGGGAACAACACTCTAGTGATCAAGGAGCCTGGTACTCTCAAATGTGATAATATCCTTAGTTGCTGAGCTGCCAGGTTCCTAAAGGAGACCTAGTCCCATCTGCAATTCATTATTTTCTTAAGTTCTGGAGCAGGATTCAGTGCTACAACCTCAGACATGCTCACAATTATCATGAATCTGCTAAAATGAAATGCACAGCAAACAACGTAGTGGCCAACCGCCACGCAATAAAATGCAAGATTCCACCACTGCAAGAATGATGACCAACCTGGTGGCACTTCACTGGGATATATCACAATTTTCTGATCAAATAGGGAGTAAAACATGAGGAAAAATAGTAAGAACCAGATCAAGGTTCTCAACCTGACCTAGGTAGACAGGTAGGGTTTGCATCCCAGCTTGCAACCCAGCTAGCACCGCTTCCAGATGATACCCAGCAAGCAATCCAAATTAATATATATACCAGTTAAATTGAGCACAGCTATAATTTCACATTTTTTATTTTATTTCACTACTACCATTAGTGTTCATCAATTGAAATCCTTTTAAGGCAAGCAGAGAAACAGACAGTTTGGGTTGTGCCTGCACATCTTCCTCAGGATGATCTTGCTGATTGTTACAGGAAACTAATCCACTCAGTTTTGTTTATGAGAGATGTGAGTCAAGCGCTTCCTTCATATCGATCAAGTAAAATCCTGATTTGTCTACTTCCTGCTTCTCTTGGGTATAAATACCTGTTTCCATGGCCTGGATTTAAATTGGCAGTCCATGTCGTTGTTTGGAAGCATGTTAATGAGGATTTAAATTGGCAATTCATCAACAGAATCTTTTTGTTTAGCATATAGCGGGGAGTATCGAGAGTTTTCAGAAAAAAACATGACTTGGAAAATCCAAGTAACTTTTGCTTGAACTCTTCAAAGAAAATGTTTTCATTGGCCGAATTCCTTTACAAGTCGGCAATTTCAGACAATTGGTAAGTGTTTTCAGTTATTTGAAGGGAACAGTATCAAAGGCAATACAAAAACAATGCATACTTCTAAAGCACTTCCTTGAGATAATTCTCACCTTTACAAGTCGGCAATTTCAGACAATTGGTAAGTGTTTTCAGTTATTTGAAGGGAACAGTATCAAAGGCAATACAAAAACAATGCATACTTCTAAAGCACTTCCTTGAGATAATTCTCACCTTCTCATGGATCATTGAGGAAAACCAATTAAATCAAGCCTGTTTATGATTGTGTTGTGAATAATGAGCTTCCTTAATGTGAATAAAACAAAACCCAAAAATACCTAATACCTGTTTCTCCTATATATCAACACCCGCTTTCCATGGTGCAGATTTAAATTGGCAATTCATAGCAGGGGTTGCAAAGGTGCTCGTGCGGATTTCAGTGGAGAGCGTATCCTGGTGAGGGTTTTCTCAGATAGAATTTGGTTTAGATCTAGCTGACCGTAATGTTCTAGTAATTGTACTTTTAATGGCAGCCTGTTGTCTGCCCTACTTATTTGTTTCTTTTTCCATTCTTTCAATATTGGTTTAGATCTAGCTGACCGTAATGTTCTAGTAATTGTACTTTTAATTGCAGCCTGTTGTCTGCCCTACTTATTTGTTTCTTTTTGCATTCTTTCAATACAAGAAAAAAAAATCATTCTGAAACATTTCTCATTAAAAAGGCTGCCCTACTTATTTGTTTCTTTTTGCATTCTTTCAATACAAGAACAAAAAATCATTCTGAAACATTTCTCATTAAAAAGGCTGCCCTACTTATTTGTTTCTATTTGCATTCTTTCAATACAAGAACAAAAAAATATTCTGAAATATTTCTCATTAAAAATTATATTTATTTATTGGGCAAAACTTATGCTCTGTAATAGATTTTTACAAAAAAATGCAAAACAGCCTGTACATATCAACCTTCTTAAGCATCGGGGTGTCTTTCGTAGATCAGTCTCATATGCCACCTCGTTAAACAGATTCTAATTATTCATACTACTTATTCATACAGCATTAACAGTTTCTCTTGTAGACATGCAACAAATTCCTTCGACCGGGAATAAATAGAGAAATTTGGGAATGAAACACAACATTAAACTCCATATAGACACAACCAGACAGGGACTTGCGAAAATGACCTTTGTTTGAGGGAAAAGAACAAAAGAGTTACAATATCCTCGGTTGTACATTTATGAATGTTAAAATAAATCAAAATTTTATCACACATTGATACCATCACACAAAACTGTTTTTTTCTCAAAATGTCTAACACCCCAGAAGATCACCCTAGACAATAGCATTTGCAGCACTAGCAATCCTAGGCCATAAATCAGCACACTCTTTACCAATAGGCCCTGTGATAGCAGAGCCTTTCATTTCTCCTTTCGGATTCACAATGACTCCAGCATTGTCTTCAAAGTACATGTAAACGCCATCCTTTCGCCTCCATGGCTTTCTCTGGCGAACAACGACGGCCGGCATGACCTTCTTACGAAGATCGGGCTTACCTTTCTTGACGGTGGCCATCACCATGTCGCCCACACAAGCTGCAGGGAGCCTGTTGAGCCGACCCTTTATTCCCTTCACACTGATGATATAGAGGTTTTTAGCCCCTGTGTTATCCGCGCAATTTATGGTGGCGGCCACTGGAAGACCCAGTGACATCCGGAACTTATTTCCAGCACTTCCTCCCCGACCTCGTTTCGACATCTCGTCTAACTCCTCTCACAACTCTGCCTTCCAAAGAAAGGACTTCAAGATAAGGTTACAACACTTAAAAAAGCACCCAAAGTTCAAAAATTTCCTCATAACTTCCAAAATATAGGTACCATATTAAAAGACGACAGATTTTTTTCTTAAAATTCCTAAAGATAACGAAATAATACATAGAGATTCAAGAAATCAATAATTGTATGCTAGAAACCATTTAATCAAAACTAAGAGATCTAATATTGGGCATTCAGAATGAGTAGGAGGATACTTTCCTCATCAAGGAATCTCTCAGATAATCTATTCCTCACTATGCCCACAAAACAAATTTGAAACATTGTCATTTACCACGCAAATAAATAGGGAACCGTCTCAGAAAAAGAGAAACCATGAAAACAAAAGAAAGCAATAGATTCGACAACCCTAATCACAGATTCAGTAGCGGCCAATCTAGCGATCGCACATCAAATACACGAAAGCTTAATCCAAACACTAAATTAAGACGAAAGAAAATGAAATCTATCAACAAAATAAAAGTTCTACCATACCAGTCTTGAAGGCCTGCGTTCTCCGATAAAGATATTGAGGCAAACCCTAGATAAGACCCAAGTGCTTTCTGTCATATTGGTTGATATCTATAGGCCGAGGTTAAACCCTAATTTCCTTAGATCCGGTGCATAAACCCTAATTTTAATATTTTACTTACCCTAAGGTTAAAAAAATTGAGTGGGGCTATTAAGATTTTGTTAGGAATATTATAAATAAATTATTATGAATTTAGTAGTGTAGTATAATATAGAATTTTAAGTTTTGGTCAATGGATTTGGTCTATTTTTTTAAATTGAACGGTTCTTATGAACTTGCCAAATATGAAGTATCAATTTAAAAATTAAAGTTTTGGAATCGAAGGAAGTTTTATAATGAATTGTAAATATAATATATAAATAATTAAATATTATTTTCTTTTCAATTTTATTTGGGGAAGAATATAAAACTTTAGATTATTGTCTCAAGTGTCAAAAAAAAATTATTTCCGTACAGAATTTTAGGCCCACCTCAATTTCACTCACCCAAATATACAACCTTAAAAGTAGGGGCTAGTATTATTCATTAAAATAATCCAATTAAACTTGTAGCATTTTTTATTTATTTTTCATTTCATGACACCCTGCTTGTTGAAAATAAAGCCCAACTTAAGATCCTCTTTAAGGTCGGTCCCCATCAACTTAAAGATTAATTTCCATCAAAAATTGTGTAATAAGGAAATTACATTTGCATCATCTCTACCCACTTTTATTTGTGTTTCTATGTCATAACAAGTTTATGTATTACTTTTTCTATTCAAGAATTCAATTAAAATATTTTTATAAGGTAAGATTTGTATGCGGAAATATCTATATTGTATTGTAGAGAATTATTAGTATTTGGATGTTTCTATTAAGAGGTTTGCATCCAAAAAAAAATCTCCATAGACTTCTTGGGTGCAAGGGAATTATAGTTGTTTAAAATTTCCCAACATCCTCATTCAAGGATAAAACCAAGAGTGTTAGTAATCCTTCTAAATCTTTCCCTAGTTTGGGTTAAAATAAAAAATAGTTATAGTTATATGCAAAATATAAAAGTATTTCACATTGTTTTAAAATTGTTGACCATCATCATCCCCATCACTATTTGAAGATGCATCCATGATAAAAGACTAGTCAATACTTAGGGTAGGTACAACCCCTGTGATAGATTTGAGAAACTTAATTCCCTATTTTGATTTATGCTTCCGAAAATTATCATTTGTCTCAATGATTCAAATAATAGAGGGAAACTTAATGTTGTTAACGCCCTAACAACATATGTGTTTGATTAAAGACTCACAACCTTGATAATTTATTTTGATTTCCCAACTTCTAAGATCATAACAATGAACATCAATAAAATAGTTGTGTTAACTCTTTATTTATGTGTAGTTGAAAGGAATAAAACTCCCAACATCACTTCCACTACACAAATCATAATTTTAGCACTAATTTTGAAAACCTTCTTCATATGAAGTTCAAAGATTTTTCCTGGGAAAAAAACTAGCCTTCTTTTTTTTGTAATCCTCATCATGGTGTCCATGATCTTAGTGGAAACAATGTGGAATGGTTCTAAACGAGGAGTTGCGTTAGTGTGAATGTTGATGGTATTCCTATGGGGGGGTATCTTAGTAGTGTTGGAGACATGTTACAGTGATTGTGTGTTGCATTCATGACATAGTTTGTCATTAATGTCAACATACTGGTTATTCTGTGAAGACTGGCAATGTAGCAGACAGAGTTAGGTTTCGTGTGGTTTGAGGATTGAAGACCAGCCTATGCGCACTTGGTATTATGATCCAGAGTATGTCTTGATATTACAGTTAAGAGCGCGTACAGAATTATGCATTCTAGACAAATATATGAAGGTTATACTGAAGACTATGTTTAGGCAGCGTTTACAGAGAGCGGCTTCTAGTGTTTGGATTTTATCTCCTAACAGAGATGGAATCTGATTGAGTGAACTTGGACAGAGGATGAAGACAAGTCAGAGATGATGTGGTTAAGAGCACTAAGTCAAATGAGCAGCGTTTGTAAAGTTATAAAGAGTGTGAGCCAACAGTTTGATTGTAATTGCAAAAAAGATAAAATATTGTAATGTAACGTGTAAAGTAATATCTTAAAATGGTCTTATATTATAATTGTAAATTGGGAAAGTCTCAAGGCCGACTCAATAACTTATTCTAGGACTTAGTGTAAAGGAAATATTATTCCTTGGATGGAAAGAGTGATAAACAGTCATATCTTTGCATTGTGGAAGATGTGAACTTATGTATGAGATCTAGTGAACCTGAAAGCAAATATCTTCGGATCATAGCAGAGATTAGTGCGAGTGAGGCACGATGAACTTACAAAGGACTATATTTGGAAAAGAAGTTGTTGTTGACAGTTGTTTTGGTTACTTGTACATACAGTGAGGATAATACTAAGACTGTTTGGACAGTGGGTCCTTCTATCTTCTTCACAACTCCTAATAGGGTTGGAATCTCCTAACAGGGATTCAAAGTCTCCTAACTGGGACTCATATGTACTAAATGTATTTCATTCACTCCTAACAGGGTCCATCCTTTCACAAGGAACATTTATATTAGTACATCATCTTGTGGGTATCATTCCCACCGAGGTTTTCCCTGTGATCAAGGGTTTTCCTAGTCAACAAAATCTGGTTTTATTGTGTATGTTTATCTTTCTCTGGTTGGCGATCTTATTGCTCACATGTTTTAGATCTAATAAAGATAATGATAATGGTTTTAATTTCATAATTGATTCACCCTCCCCCCCCCCTCTCACTTATCTTGGTGGACTTTACTTTCTAACAATTGGTATCAAAGCCTCACGTCCTTGAAGAAAAATCTTAAAAGCTTAAGGAGATATATGGCACATTTTAGGAAAGAAAGTCCGAAGTTTGATGGAGTTAACTATGACAGTTGGAAAGAAAAGATGAATACACACTTGTTATGCATGGGTCCAAGATATTGGTTGATTACTGCAAAGAGAGAGGATGTGATTGAAGAAGACAAACTTGAAGAGTGTAATGAAGGTCAGAAAGACATATTCATGCATAATATGCTTGCTAAAGAAGCACTATTATTAGCTCTTCCATAAACTAAATTTGCTCAGGTAAAAACTTTAAAGCTTTCTCGTGAAGTTTGGATTGCTTTGCAAAATACATTTGAAGGTGATAATCATGCTAGAAAGGTTAGATTACAGAATTGGATATGCTTATTTCAAGATGCTAAAATGATGGAAGATGAATCTGTAAGAAGTTATTTTGGTAGAATATCATAGATTGTTACAGGAATTAAGACTTGTGCAGGAGAAAAACTAGAAGATGAAGTTGTACGGAAGATACTGAAAACCTTGACACCTGCATTCAAACAAACAACCAAAGTGATTGAACAAGTTATTCCCTACATAAATGATTTCACTAAAGAGACTCTTCTTGGAAGATTACAGTCAACAGAAATGTGGATGAGACAAAGTGGAGAATTACCTAGAATAGAGACTACTTTCAGCACATTAAGTGTTCAACCTATGTTGATAATAAGTACAAGTACAAGTGGAGACTATGCTAGTTGCAACCGAACAAAAGTTGAAGAAGAAAAGAAGATTGAAGAAGGACTTGCCCTGCTCATGAAAAGAAAGCCTAAAGGTAACAAAATCTTTAAATGTTGGACTTGTAATGAATACATGGTCTGTATTCTTCTAACTATCCTAAGAGAGTAAGATAGACTAGAAAACACTGCAAAGCTACAATGCCTAAAGATTGCCTTTTTGCAAATGATGAAGAATCTGATACTAAAGAATTTGAGTGGAAGTGATGATGAAATAGGAATTATTGCTATTAAGGAAGAAAATCTTGAAAAAGAAGAAGTTAGAGAAGAGAGAGCATTAGTATCACAAGTTGAAAAAAATCTAATTGGACTATAGATAGTGGTTGTTCCCATCACATGACTGGAGCTATGAATAAATTTAGTGAATTCAAAAGTTATGATGGTGGAATAGTTAGAGTTGGAAATAATGCAACATGTCATATAAAAGGAAAAGGATCTATTACACTTGATGGAAAGACTAACATTGATGATGTTTACTTTGTTGATGGCTTGAAACATAATCTTTTGAGTGTTGGACAACTTATGGAAAAATAATACAGAGTATATTTCAATGAGATCAATTGCACTATCAAAGACAAATATGGTAACCTAATTGGAACAAGTATAAGATCTAAAGGTAATGTTTTTCAATTGACACCTACTGAGATGACATGTTTAGCTGCTAAAGTGGATGATAGTTGGTTATGGCATAAGAGATTTTGTCATATCAACTTTGATAACATTGTAAAGATTAGTACTACATTTGTAGTTAGAGACTTCCCTAAGATTGTGAAACCTACTAACATGGTATGTAAGGAATGTGTAATGGAAAAATAGAAGAAAAGTTCATTTCCAAGAAATAATTTTACTACTTTAGCGAAATTGGAGATTGTGCACACATATTTGAGTGGTCCTACAAAGACAAGAGCATTCTATGGTGAAAGGTATTTTATGATTTTTGTTGATGATTTCACTAGAATGATGTGGGTATCATTTCTTAGAGAAAAATATGAAGCTTTTGAGAAATTCAAGTTATTTAAGAGTAGAGTTGAAAATGAATTTGGTTTGAAGATTAGATGTTTGAGATCTGATAGAGGAGGAGAGTTTACTTCAAATGAGTTTAACAATTTTTGTGAAGATAATGGCATAAAGAGACAAATTTCAGCCCCTAAGACACCTAAACAAAATGAGATAGCAGAAAGAATAAATAGATCAGTCACAGAAGCAACAAGAGCAAGGATGTTTGAAAACAATGTATATAAGATCTTTTGGAGAGAAGTAGTAAATACAACATTGTACACTATGAATAGAGTACAAATTAGACAAGGTACTGGTAAGATTCCCTATGAACTTTGGTTTGGACATGCACCTACTGTGAAATATTTTAGAATCTTTAGAAGTAAATGTTACATTAAAAGAGATGATGATATTGGGAAGTTTGATTCAAGGAATGATGAAGGAAGTTTTCTTGAATATTCATTAAAAATAAAAGCTTATAAATGTTTTAATCAAAGAACCAAGACTATTGTTGAGAGCGCTAATGTGAAAGTTGATAAAAATTTTAGAATTCAAGAAAGGATGCTTGATTATAATTTTGATGAAGAGACTAATCCAAGGACTAAAAAGAGAAAATGTTGAATTATTTTATAAGACTGACATTGATCTACAGAATGAAATTCAAAATGATGAACAAAGAGAAGAACCTAGATCTGAACCTAGAACTAAAATCAGAATTGAAGTGGTGACACCTAACAAAAATCTAATAAAGAATCACCCTGTTGATCAGATAATTGAAAGAAAAGACAAAGGATTTATGACAAGAAACAAGGTATATGAAGAATTATGTTTGATCTCTCAAGTTGAACCCAATAATGATGATGAAGCTTGCAAAGATGATCATTGGATAAAAGCTATGAAAGAAGAACTAGAGTAGATTGAGAAAAATGAAACATGGGAGTTGATCCCTAGACCTAAGAATAAGAATGTTATTGGAACAAAATGGGTATTTAGAAACAAGATGAATGAACAAGGTCAAGTTGTACTTGAAATAAAGAAAGAATGTTATTTGAAGGTTATTCACAACAAGAAGGAATTGACTTTGAAGAAACTTTTGCACCTGTTGCTAGATTAGAAGCAGTAAGAATGTTTTTGGCATATGCAACAAATAAGAACTTTAAGGTTTATCAAATGGATGTCAAATCAGATTTTCTAAATGGAGAACTAGAAGAAAAGGTATACATTGAACAACCAGATGGTTTTCCTTTGACAGATAAAGAGGATATGGTTTGCAGATTAAATAAGGCACTATATGGACTGAAACAAACACATAGAGCTTGGTATGCAAGATTGGATAAACACTTGACAAAATTGGGATTTGTAAAAGGTAATGTTGGTTGTAACTTATATTTGAGGAAGAATGAAAATGGATTGCTAATTCTTGTAGTATTTGTTGATGACATTATTTTGGAGGCAATGATGAAGCAAGTAAGCTATTTTCTAAAGAAATGAAGAAGGAATTTGAGATGAGTATGATTGGTGAGATGAAATACATCTTGAGATTGCAAATTGGACAAAACAAGGATGGTATTTTTATATCACAAGAAAAGTATCTTGAAGACTTATTGAAGAGATTTGGCTTGGAAAATTGTAAACCTATTGGAACCCCTATGATAACTAATTGTAGTTGTCTAGTAAAGATGAATCCTCTACTATTGAGCATAAAATGTATAGATTTATGATTGGTGGATTACAATACTTGACACACACTAGACCTGAAATAGCTAATGCAGTTGGAATTGTGGCAATATTTTAGGCAGACCCTAAAGAGACACATTATGCAACAGTAAAAAGAATTTTTAGATAATTGAAAGGCACACCTGATTGTGGACTATGGTATGATAAATCACATGATTTCACACTATGTGCATACACTGATGTTGATTGGGCAAGAAATTTAGATGACAGAAAGAGCACTAGTGGTGGAGCATTCTTATTGGGAGGAAGATTGGTTTCTTGGCTAAGAAAGAAACATGATTGCATTTCACAAAGCACGACATAAGCAGAATATGTAGCAGCAACAAACAATTGTAATCAGAGTATATGGATTCAAAACAAATGTTGAAAGACATTAGAATTGAATTCACAGAGCCTGTTATCATACATTGTGATAACACAAGTGTAGTAAGTATGTCAAAGAATCTAGTATTACATTCAAAGACAAAATACATATCTATTAAGTATCACTTTTTGAGAGAAAAAGTTACAGAGAAAGAAATCAGATTGTAGTATGTCAACACAAAGGAGCAAATAGAAGATGTTTTTACAAAAACTTTGCCAAAGGATACATTTGAGTATTTACAAGGTACTCTAGGGTTTATGCCCCATCCTACTTTTGAATAATTAATGAAGAAATTGCATTGGTCCAGAAATATCAAAGCACTATTTTATTTTCTGGATTGAATGCTTGATGCTTCTCATATGGGGGAGTATCTATATTTGAGTTGAGTCACTGAGGACTCTTGGTACTGACATTTAATGGTTTCTTTGGACACTTGAGCTTATTGTAGATCTTATGTAGAAGATGGACTAAAATAATGATACATTTGTCATTGATGTCAATGGGGGAGAGAATAACACATGAAAAACATCCTTTGATATGTATGGATTAATATCAATGGGAGAGAAGAGTATGAGAAGATCATCCTTTGGGGGAGAAATGTTCAAAAGATTCATATTGATTGATGAAGAGGATTTGATGATTAATGAAGAGGATTAACACCTTCCTTATGCATGATGGAAAAGTAGATGTAGTAGAGGTATATTTGGTATTTATGGAACTTAGATGTTTTTCATCTATGTTGCCATCAATGCCAAAGGGGGAGATTGTTAGCATGAATGATGATGGAATTCTTATGGGGGAGTATCCTAGTAGTGTTGGAGATATGTTACAGTGATTGTGTGTTGCATTCATGACATAGTTTGTCATTGATGTCAACATACTAGTTATTTCGTGAAGACTGGCAGTGTAGCAGATAGAGTTTGGCTTCATGCAATTCGAGAATTGAAGATCAAACTATGAACACTTGGTATTATGATCCAGAGTATGTCTTGATATTAAATTTAAGAGTGTGTATGGAATTATGCATTCTGGATAGATATATGAAGGTTTTATTGAACACTGTGTTTAGGCAGCATTTGCAAAGAGTGACTTCTGGTGTTTGGATTTTATCTCCTAACAAAGATGGACTATGATTGAGCAAAATTAGATAGAGGATGAAGACAAGTCAGAGATGATGTGGTTAAGAGCCCTAAGTCAAATGAGCAGTGTGTGTAAATTTATAAAGAGTGTGAGTTGACAATTTGATTGTAATTGCGAAAAAAGATAAAATATTGTAATGTAACGTGTAAAGTAATATCTTAAAATGGTCCTATATTATAATTGTAAATTGGGAAAGTCTCAAGGCCAACTCAATAGCTTATTCTAGGAGTTGGTATAAAGGAAAGATTATTCCTTGGATGGAAAGAGTGATATACAGTCATATCTTTGCATTATGGAAGATGCAAACTTATGTATGAGATCTAGTGAACCTGAAAGCAAATATCTTTGGATCAGAGCAGAGATTGGTGCAAGTGAGGCATGAAGAACTTACAAAGGACTATATTTGGAAAATAAGTTGATGTTGAAATTTTTTTTGGTTACTTGTTTTATTCAGTGAGGATAATATTAATTAAGACTGTTTAGATAGTGGGTCCTTACGTCTTCTTCACAACTCCTAACAGGGTTGGAATCTCCTAACATGGATTCAAAGTCTCCTAATAGGGACTCATACGTACTAAATGTATTTCATTGAATCCTAATAGGGTCCATCCTCTCACAACAAACATTTATATTAGTACATCATCTTGTGGGAATCATTCCCACTGGGGTTTTCCCTCTAATCAAGGGTTTCCCTAGTCAACAAAATCCTGTGTTATTATGTATGTTTATCTTTCTCTGGTTGGTGATATTATTGCTTACATATTTCAAATCTAATAAAGATAATGAGAATGGTTTCATTTGCATAACTGATTTACCCCCCTTTCTCAGTTATCTTGGTGGACTTTACTTTCTAACAAGTTGTAGTACTAAAAAAGTCTCATAATCTCTTCTTATTTATTTCAATGATAATGTCGGTAATAGAGTTATAGATGATAGACGTTTAGAATTTAATTCAAACATGTAGCCACCTTTCTCATCATTATTTTAAGGGACTTGTTCACCTCAATGAGTAATGTCACTGTTAAACTAATTTGGGTTCAATTTTTTCCACCTATCCAAACACGTGTTGACCATCCTCCTTGTCTTAATTCCAATAAAAGTTTGTCAATTTGTACATGAGAGCATTATTCTCTTGATATTTATATGATCTATTTTATAATCATCCAAACAGTCAAGGATGGAAACTTTTTGACTTAGATTCTATTATTTAGGGATCCCTTCTTTGATACGATGCTAACAATGATCATGGAGTCACTCTCCACATGCACTTCCATTATGTCAAGCATCTTGCACATTAGAACAACTAGAAGCAATGATTGGTATTGTGATTCATTTTTTGTTCTAGCACCTAATCTTCATAAAGAAACTTCAATTATAAAGATATCATGATGCCTTTGGAGGTATTAGCTTCATTTCTAAGACAATGTGAGTCAATTATAAAGATATCATTCATAATTTTAGCTATGTAATTATTCTTAATCCAGACATAAGCATGAGATATAATATATTATGTCACACCTATGACCTTATCACCATGTACTTATCAATGGTAGGTAATAAAATGATGGAATACATGGTTGAGACACTTTCCCCTCAAACCATAAACCCTTACACTGTAAAATGAGAAATGCTGAGAGGGGGAGGGGGTGAATCAATATTTCAAAAATACACTCAGAAAATAAATCAGACAAGCACACACCAAGAGAGAAGACAAGACACAATAGTTTTTCTCATGTGGAAAACCCAAGCAGGGTAAAAAAACCATGGCTTCCTTTAACAAAAAAGGGCTAGAACCCCACACACTCAGAGCTACAACTCTTGATTACAATTCAAACCACGCTTCAACCCAGCTTGTAAGGCTATAACCTTACCAATAAAAATGGGACAGAATGTGACCATATAAGTTCTATGTCTTCACTGAAATGTGAAGGCTTCAGAGATAACTTTAGTCTATCAAAAAACACAATACACATGAAAGTTGATTGAGTCTCATTTCAACACTGCTCCCCCATACCACTGACAGTTACATCATTCTGAAGTTGAACATTCATGTATACATCTGAAGGTTCAATGCTAAGCAGGTTAACTCTAATTATTAATCACTGCAACCTTTGAACAAAGTGACCCAACTTACTAACTCAACATCTAGTTTTCTGGTGAAACAAGGCAAATCCATGAGAAGTGTTCCAACTACTTGTCAAAGCAGTACCAGTCACAAGCAGCAGACTCTATCTATGTTTGGTTAACTCACTGCCTTTCTCTTCAACGTTTCCTATTCCTATGTGGGTGTTGCTCACATACTAGCTAGTGTTCTTCTTCAATACATACAAGATCATTTTTTGTTATTGCACTTCCTCACGCTCCCTTTTTCATCTTTTCAGCATGACTCTTATTCATTTTCTTTTAACACACTTGAAGAAGCTCACACATCGTGTAGCTCTGGCCTACCCATTCACTCCCATACATGTTTTTTTCAAAACTATCCTTTAAAAAAAATGCTTCTGATCCTCTGCGCATTTCTTACAAAGAATACACATCCCACTCATCACAATAGATTGCCATTCCATTTTTTAAATTGAAACGACACTTTTTCTACCATATATGCTTAGCTTCAAATTCTCTTGTCTTCTATATCCATGCACACAGTTTTTGTTCTTAAATTCAATACCCTGCTTGCCCAATCCTCCATTGTTCGTATTGCTTAAAATAGGATCACATTTTTTAAAACAACGATGCATGACTATTACTACAGAGGTTGCCAGAAAAGTAATGCTTAGACTTCCCACCAACTAGCCACACAAAACAATTGGGCCATTTTTTTAAAATATCTTTTTAAAGCGTAACTTTTGGCTATTCCAATACCCGCCAAGAACCAATGCCCACATAGACATCCAGAAGAAGAAAAAAATAGTCACACAATAGACCAGTCTTGGCACTCGGCATCATGAAAAAAATGTCTTTCATCATTGGCACAAGCACATACATGACATTGAAAGACGACAGAGTGAATGCGACGGTTATAGAGAGATCATCCCATTTTACTCATTGTCATACAATGAGAAGATGCATTGTCATTATGTGCCAGCACTCCAAAAACTGCTTCCAGCCTGGCGGATGAGCCAAACAAACAACATGGTGAACAGTTACCATTGACAACTTGTAAGAAGTTCCCCAGACAAACACATGTTAGGAGAATGCTTGATAGTGCCAGCTGATCTAAAAAACTTAGGACTTGGATCAGAATGGATACGATGAAGGATGCAATTGCTAGAGGGGAACAACACAAAAAATATGCTTTCATCACTGACAAAAACTTAACAATCTCCCCCTTTTTATCATTGATGGCAACTCCAATAAGGCGCTAAAAGGATTCAACTCCCCCTGAACATCGAAGCCAAACTGAAACCAATCTAAGCAATTGCCAAGTCTGAAGCAACTCCCCATGAAGATCTACTCCCCCTTTGTCATTAGTGACCATGAAACTAAAATACACCAGTAGTTCAAAAGATGTAACAATGAAGAGC
Source organism: Chamaecyparis obtusa (assembly GCA_027943335.1). NCBI lineage: Eukaryota > Viridiplantae > Streptophyta > Pinopsida > Cupressales > Cupressaceae > Chamaecyparis > Chamaecyparis obtusa. The sequence continues at coordinate 91,323 of BSBK01006353.1, read as the reverse complement.
ATCCGCTGAAGACAAACCTTTCATTAAGGTGAAGTAACACCAAGCTTGCTTTGAAGATACTCAAAGCGATCTTGGAGTAGAGGTTTAGTAAACACATCAGTGACTTGTTCCTTCGAACAAACATAGTTCAACTTAACAGTGTTATTTGCAACTTGCTCCTTTAGATAGTGATATTTGATTGGAATGTGCTTGGTACAAGAATGCATCACTGGATTCTTCGAGATATCAATGGCACTTGTGTTATCACAAAAAATACAAATAGGATCAGTAAATTCAAGCTTATAGTCACATAAAGTATTCTTCATCCAAATTACCTGAGTGCAACATGAAACTACTGCAACATATTCAGCTTCAGTAGTGGATAATGAAGTGCAAGACTATTTCTTGCTAACCCATGAGACCAAACAACCACGTAAGAAGAAAGCACACCAACTAGGGCTTTTCTAATCATCCACAAAGCCACCCCAATCTACATCTGTATAGGCTGTAAGAAGAAAATCAGAACTCTTTGGAAACCAAAGACCAAGATCAATAGTGCCTTTCAAATACTTAAAAATTCTCTTAACAACTTGAGCATGTGTTTGCTTTGGAGATGCTTGAAATCTAGCAACATAGCCAACAACTTGCATAATATCTGGTCTAGTGGATGTAACAAACAGTAGACTCCCTACCATAGATCTATAAAAAGTCTGATCAATAGAAGGAGACACATCATCCTTACTTAGCTTACATTTGATTTCCATAGGAGTGCTAACCAGATTGTAATCTTCCATTTTGAATCTCTTAAGTAACTCTCTAACATACTTAGCTTGGGAAATGAAAACACCTTTAGAAGATTGATTGATTTGCAGCCCAAGAAAGTAAGTTAACTCACCCATCATAGATATTTCGAACTCATCTTTCATACATGCAACAAATGTCTTAGACATTTTGACATTGTCACTACCAAAAATCAGATCATCAACATAAACCACAACAATGAGAATGTTGTTACCTTCCTCTTTGACATACAAGTTGCTAGTTACATATCCCTTTTTAAAGCCCTGCTGCTGCAAGTAATTATCTAACCTATCATACCAAGCTCTAGGAGCTTGTTTGAGTCCATATAGAGCCTTTTTCAGCTTGCACACATAATCTACATTGTTAGAAATCAGGTCATCCAATTGTTCAACATAAATTTCTTCAACTAAATCTCCATTTAAGAAGACAGATTTAACATCCATTTGAAAGACTTTAAAACCTTTAAAGGAAGCATAAGCAAGAAAAATTATGATTGCTTCTAGTCTTGCAATCGGTGCAAAGGTTTCACTAAATTCCACACCTTCAATTTGAGAATAATCCTTGCAAACTAAACAAGCCTTATTTCTAATGAGCTTACCATCTTCATTTACCTTATTCTAGAATACCCACTTTGTACCTATCACATTTTTGTTGATGGGTCTTGGCACAAGCTCCCAAGTATTGCTCTTTTTAATTTAGTTTAACTCCTCTTTCATAGAAGCCACCCAATGTTCATCTACAAATGCCTCTTCAAAACACTTAGGCTCAATCATGGAAATAAGTGAGAAGTCATCATCCTCAAAATAGTTAACATTTTTCCTAGCATTTCTAGTCTTTCTTTCAGCTATAATCTGATTAATAGGATGATTCATTTGCACAAACTTAGAAGGAGTTTTGAAATTAGAAGCATCATGATCACCTTGAGAATCATACCCGAAAGGATCATGTAAACTTCCAGCATCATTAGAAGTAGAAACAGTTTCTTCATGAGCAGATTGTACTTTACCTTTGTTATTCTCACCACTTTTGCTAGCTGTTACAACTTGAGTATGTGGAAGAGAAGAAGGTACAATGGTGCTGGTTTGAGTTTTAGTGGATACCACAGTGTTGGTTTGATTTTTACCTTCTTTAGGGTTGTCATCATTCTCACCAAATTCATTAGTAACCTCATGAATCTCAACATTAGCACTCTCTACTAATTTATGTAGCCTTTTATTGTAGCATTTGAATGTTTTACTTTTATAGGAATAGCCAAGAAAAAATCCCTCATCAAATCTAGATTCAAACTTATCCAAATTATCTTCATCGCTCCTAATATATCATGGACTCCTAAAATTTTTAAAGTACTTAACTGTAGCTGGTTTACCTTTCCAAAGTTCATATGGATTCTTATTGAACTTGGGTCTCAACAATGTTCTATTCTGAATATAAACTACTATGTGGACTACCTCCCTCCAAAATACATCTTTCACTTTTCTTTCATTCATCAAGCAATGTGCCATCTCTTGAACAGTTATGTTTTTTCTTTCCACAACACCATTTTGTTGTGGTGTTCTTGGGGCTGAAACCTGTTTCTTGATTCCATGTTGCTCACAAAACATAACAAAATCATTTGAAGTAAATTCTCCCCCATTATAAGAACGCAAGTATTTGATTTTCAAATCCATTTCATTTTCAACCAGACTTTTAAAAGTCTTACACTTCTTTAAAGCCTCTGATTTTTCTTTTAGAAAAGTGACCCATGTCATGCGAGTAAAGTCATCAATAAGGAGCATAAAATATTTCTCACCTTGAAGACTTGTTGTCCTAGTTTGTCCACAAAGATCCATGTGAACAAGCTCAAGTGGCCTATTGTTGAAATGATCTCTTGGTTTGAAGGAAGCTCTAGTTTGTTTGTCCTCTTGACAATTTTTGCAAACAACATCAGCTGGTTTTTCTAACATTGGCATATCTCTAACAGCCTCCGTTTTACTGATCTTGATAAGATTATCAAAGTTTACATGCCCAAAATGCTTGTGCCAAATCCAAGCATCCTCTACCTTGATCAAACAACAGGTCTTATCATTAGAATCATCAAGAATATAGAGATTATTTGCTACTCTAGTTGCTTTAGCTATGATATTAATTCCCTTTTTAATAGTGCAAGAATTTGAGTTAAAACTAAGATCATATCTTTGATCACATAGTTGGCTTACACTTAACAGATTATGTTTCAAACCTTCAACATAAATAACGTTTTCAACAATGGTTTCATCATTATTAATTAAGATTGTACCTAAACTGACAATCTTTGTAAAAGAGCTACCACCAAATCTAACCTTTCCACCTTTCATTTTCTTAAGAGATTGAAACTTACTTAAGTCACCTGTCATATGTCGGGAGAAACCATTGTCAACATACCATATATCCTTCTCACTACTGGCTAGAAGAGTTGTTTGAACAACAAGGGCTTTAAGAGGAGTCTCTTGAACTTTCTTTCTCCAAACCTTGGCCACTTTAGTCCTTTTAGGTTCAACATTGTAGAACAAATTTGCACTATAGCTATTGCAAAATCTTGAAGTATGGTCAAACTTGTTACAGCTGTAGAAAATTAAGCTGTACTTCCTAAAGATATTCTTTTCATGCTGAAAATAATTATTTAAGGGAAAAACTCTACAATCAACAGCTCTATGCCCAAAATAATTACATGCAAAATAGTAGCCATAGAAAAAAAGTTTATTTACCTTGTTAAGAGTAGGTTGACTACTTTCCAGTGATGAAGAGTTTTGATCAAATAGCATGCCAATTCCTCTCTTATCTTTGGTGGGTCTTTGAGAGCCAAGAACATCATCTAATATGACTTTAGCACTATTGAAAGACACTTCTTCACTTGAGAGCATATAGGTTTTACCAATGTTTCTGAGAGAAATAATTTCAGCTTCTAGCTTGACAATATTTTCTTCTTTTATCTGAGTCTGATTTTCCAAATCCTCAAGAATCTTTTTGGCCTCCTCATTCAGAATTTTAAAATAAAAAAGTTGAGTTTTAGCCTCCTTAAGATATGTAGCAATCTTGAACTTTTCAACACTCTCAACTTGTAGAAGATCCACAAGACTTAGATTTTTCTTGTTCAGTTTCTTAATCTCAGAAAGAGTTGAAATCAATTCAAGTTCAAGGTCTACTTCATCATCTTCATTTTCTTCAGAACTCACATCATCAATAGCCATGAATATGACTTTAGTTATTTGAGAATCACTTTTGCTTCTTGAAGAATCATCACTGTCATTTTTTGAAAACAACACCTTCTTGCCCTTTTCAGATTTCCAATTCTTCTTGGCAAACCTCCTAGATTTCTGATAATTGAATTATTTTTCATCATTGTTGTCCTCTTCTTTATCAAATGGACACTTAGAGGCAAAGTGACCAAGCTTCCCACAGTTGAAGCATTTCAAACCATATTTGTCTTTACTTTTGTTAAAGCCATTTTTCAGCCTTCTAATGAGGTAAGCTATTTCCTCATTGGAGTCCTCATCCGAGCCTTCACTTATATCATTTTCTTTGTCCTTGCTTCTTTTAGAAGCCTTAAATGTAGATTCAGTTTTAGAAGGAGCTTCAATAGTAGTCCTCATCTCATAGGCAATCAAGATACCATGTAATTTGTCAACAGTTAGAGTGTCCAAATCTGACATTTCTTCAATGACAAAGACTTTAGCATCAAGCCTCATGGGAAGAGAACGAAGAATTTTCTGAACCACAATTTTCTCTTCAACATTTTCACCCAGACCTCTTAAAGCATTAACAACCTCATCAACATAAAGAAAATAAGCAGCAATGTTCTCACTATCCTTCATGCGAAGACCTTCAAAGACAACCCAGTGAGTTTGAACTTTAGCCTTCCTCACTTTGTCATCACCTTGATATGCATTATGCAATTTATCCCAAATATATTTTGTGGTAGCACAGTGCATGACCTTTACAAATTCAGCTTCAGTTAGACCACACAAAATTGCATTCATGGCCTTGGCAATATTCTCAAATTTCCTTTTACCATTAGCATCTGCAAGAGGAGTAGCAGGAATAGTATAACCATTTACAAGACTAAGATAGACATCACAACCAAGAGACATGATGTAAGTCTTCATGTGAACACTCCAAAATGTATAGTTGTTCCCATTGAAGAGAGGTGCACGATTTGTAGCAAGACCTTCTAAGACACTCATGATGGGCACAATGATCGAACTCTCAAGCTTTTAAGCACGGGAAGAGAGTGACCTACTCTAATACCAATTGTAAAATGAGAAATGCTGAGAGGGGGAGGGGGTGAATCAATATTTCAAAAATGCACTCAGAAAATAAATCATACAAGCACACACCAAGAGAGAAGACAAGACACAATAGTTTTTCTCACGTGGAAAACCCAAGTAGAGTAAAAAAACCACGACTTCATTTAACAAAAAAGAGCTACAACCCCACACACTCAGAGGTAACTCTTGATTACAATTCAGACCAGGCTTCAACCCGTCTTGTAAGGCTACAACCTTACCAATAAAAATGGGACAGAATGTGACCATATAAGTTCTATGTCTTCATTGAAATGTGAAGGCTTCGGAGATAACTTTAGTCTATCAAAAAAAATAATACACATGAAAGCTGATTGAGTCTCATTTCAACACTGCTCCCCCATACCACTGATAGTTACATCCTTTTGAAGTTGAACATTCACGTATACATCTGAAGGTTCAATGCTGAGCATGTTAACTTTGATTATTAATCACTACAACCTTTGAATGAAGTGACCCAACTTACTGACTCAACATCTAGTCTTTTGGTGAAACAAGGTGAATCCCTAAGAAGTGTTCCAACTACTTGCAAAGTGGTACCAATCACAAGCGGCAGACTCTATCTTTGTTTGGTTAACTCACTGCCTTTCTCTTCAACACTTCATGTTCCCGAGCAGGTGTTCCTCGCATACTAGCTAGTGTTCTTCTTCAATACATACTGTATACACCTAAAAATGGTCATCTAGACTATTAACCCCTTTTGCTAAATCATAAATTGCTTATTCTTGATCAAATCCTAGTTCTATCATTTAATCGATTATTTTCTATGGGCTAACTATTTTATCCTAAGTTTTTATTTATTTAAAAGGAATATTTCCTCCCCTTTTAATAAATAAAAAGCCCCCACTTTTCCTATTATCCTAAGTTGCACAAATAAAACATTATTCTTATTTTATAAAAAGGGAAAAAACACTTTTTGTCTCATATGGACACAAAAGTCAACTCTTATTTTCCTATTAGAGGATACTTGTGCACATGGATTGCTCCTCTTTGATGCTCTACCCTTGATTAAATCTTTTGCCTCTTAATCTCCATGATCCATTCCTTTTCATTTCTTATAAAAGGAGAGCTCTCTTTTTCATTTTCATATCTTAGGTTTTTATGCTAATGTTATGTTGCAGGTTTTCTAGGTACATTTGGAGCTTTTGAAGATTTGGAGCATTCTTGGCTTTTGCATCTACATGTTATCATAGTTTCATTTCTTGCATTATCATGGCATTCATAGCTTCATACTTAGCTTAGATTTCCTTTATGCTTTAGACTAATTCATCTAGCTTAACTATGAGGCTTGGTAATACTTGTTCTTTCATTTTCATAGCTTAGCTTGCATTTCCATTTCTAGCATAGCATTGCATTGCATTTTCATTCTTGATTCTTGAGGATATTGGCATTCTTGCCCTTGTCTTCATTTGAATATCTCATTGCATGGTTTACTAGCAAGGTTATTGGCTTAATAGCTCTAGCTAAGAGCATTCTTAAAAACCCTTGCACTCCATGCCTAGGGAGCTATGGATTGATTTTTGAGACCTCATTCTTGAGTGTTCTTGAATGTAATGATTCATAGACGTGTGACACAATTATAGCACATATTTTTTGCGCCCACCGTGGGGTAGAGTAGATTAGCTTTGTCCTTTAATTCTGCATTTTTTGTCAAAATTTTCATCAATTTTTGGCTTTATTTTCGGTCTCTGGTTTTTCTGTCTTAGAGTGTCGCACGACATTTTGCCAGTGTCATGCGACAGTTCTTTGTATAGCGGCGTGACACATTACCAGTTAAAAGTGTCACCCCCTTTGATAGAAAGTGTCACACTATTTGAGGAGTTCTATCGCCTGCATATAGTGTGAACTATCACCTAGAGATAAAGTGTTGCACCTGTATACGGAAAAGTGTCGCATGACATTTTTGGTGACTATGCTGTCGCCTGTACCTAGCAGTGAGCTTGTTTTTAGCTTTTTTTGTTATCTTGCAAGTTTTAGGTTCTCTGCTATCTTTTTAAAAAATTTTAAAAATTTCAATGTTTTCAAATCTGTGCTACTCTGGAAAATGGGTGCCCATTTTTGAGAAATTTTTGCAAATGGTATCGAAAATTGAAGTGTGATATATCATTGGAAAGGTCTTTTTGAGCCTAATCTAACCATGATGGTTTCATTTTCAGATTTTGTCATTTGATCAGTTATTTTTTGCAAATTATCTAATTTTTCATGTGCTAACCATTGTTAGATTTTGGATTTTCCTAACCCTTGTTGGTATAACAAGATTGTTTTGAAGGTGCTCTTGCTTTCATGGAAAATGTTTAAAATTACTTGAGGTACTTTGTTCCATCTCTACAACATTTAGATTTTGGGATTAAAATTGAACCTCTCATGTGTTTGGCTTGAGTGTTTACATGCTTTCATAGAACACATTTCAATTGATGCTCTTAATGAGAAATGAAAGAATATAGATTTGTTTTTACAAGTTTGTGTAAGTGAATGCTTGTGTTTAAACCTTAAGTAATTCTTGGTTCCAATATCAAATATCTCATTGAGTGATTAAGGGCATGGATTCATTCCTTGTTTACATAGGGAGTTAAATGCACCACTTTGTGGACTCACTCTATGTTTGCTTGGAAAGTTAAATATTCCATTGATTCAACCCTTTGTCATTTGTGAGTAGTATTGATAAGCAACTTTAGATTGCTTTTGATTGATCTTGTTAGCTAAATTGGGTGTTGGACTTGCTTATTTCTAATCGCCCCTCATTACTGCCCTTTGGATGCAAGGTCAGCATTCATACATAGGGGAGGGGTCTACTTGAAAAGAACGTTAAGTGTTCCACAAAGTTTCCCCCTTTTTATGCTTTCTTGATCTCATTAGTTTTCTAAGGTGTGGACTCACTTTGAGTTTGTGTGAGGAGTTAAATGTTTCACTTTTGGACTCACTTTGAGTTTGTGTGAGGAGTTAAATGTTTCACTTTTGGACTTACTTCACATTCACTTGAAGAGTTAAATGTTCCACTTTTGGACTCACTTCACATTTACTTGAAGAGTTAAGTGTTCCACCTTTAGTGCTTTAAATACTTTTGATAGTGAATTACTTACTTTTTATTTCTAGAAGGCCTACTTGGGGACACACCACCTCAAGGGACAACCTTAACTCCTGTGTTCTGGCGGAGTATAAATAGCGGGAGGTGAATTGAAAGACACCTCTCTTGGGAATTGAGTTTGATATCACTCTTGGCTAGGCCTCAAAGAACTTTATACCTTTGAGAAGTGAAGGAGGAGATTTGGGTTACCGTCTCCCCTCGACTGTGTGATTTCAGATTCTTCTCATCTACGAATTTGGGCCTCACGTACCTTGCATATATCGAGGACTCCCTTTAGAAAAGCTATGTATATCCCTGTAGACAACTTGATAGGATGTTGTTGTGTTCTAAGTGCCTGCTAAAACATTTTCAAGAACATACACAAGTAGAATCTTTAAGGAGTAGAAATGCTAAGTCACTATTCTTGTTCATGTGCAAGGTTGTTTTGCCCCTTGCTCATTGTTTGAAGACAATTGCTTGTTTGAACTCCTTGATTGCTATTTTATGTGCTTGATCCATGATAAAAATATGTTGATATGCAAACTTGGTCAAAACGCTTCAAAACTGAGATTTTTATGTTCATTGGTCATAGAGTTGTACGACCCTGCAAAAGTGTCACCCCGCTTACTGGAAACTGTCGCTTGGCTTAGGGCAAAGTGTCACCTCGCTATAAACTGTCACCTTGTCTGCCTGGAAAGTGTCACCCAGAACCTTTTTGCTATCTTGTTGCTGTTGCAATCCGGAGCTGCTAAACTTGCATTTTAACCTATCATAGACTGTCTTTTTCTGTTCTTACCTGAAGCTGGACTGTTATCTGCATGCTTAGACTTGTTCTAGACTGAAACAAATGAGCTAAAACTATTAGATTTGAGCTTAACGAATGCTACTCTTGATCACTTGTTGCATCATAGGTTACCTCTCTAGCTACTTGCTTATTGAGCTTCGTGCTCGCTGCTCGGCTTTAGTCAATTGATTGTTGTAAGTGCTTGAGCACTTTTGACGAGCCATCTCTCTCTTGTTCTACTTTGACAAGTGATCTTTATTAGCTTTTCTTATCTCAAATCTGAGAAACTTTGTCTCATTCTATTAGTCAACCAACATCTCTTTTCATGCCGGTTACAACTCGGTCTCAATTTGAGCAGGAGAGTCATCCTCTATTCAATTATACATAGTTACCTTCTCCAACTAGATGCTCACGAGCGCCCATTAGCAACAATAGTTCTAGTTCTAACCAATCTGAGGATTCTAAGGCTACCCTGTGGTACAAAGGAGGTTTCCTCTTTTTCGCATTCAAGACCCCCAAAAACATGGACAATGTCTCACTTACTTTGACTGAACAAGAAAAATTTCAACACTTGCAAGAACATTTTGAGCATAAAGATAACCAAGTGTGCTTAGACAAAGAACACAATCAACAAAGGATGGATGTTGCTAGGTGCATGGATTATAGAGGGACATTTCATGAGCAACCTGAGACTAGTAATCATGAGCATAGACCTCTTTTTATCAATGGCAACAATGGCAACAACACGCCACCAAGATCTCCTCCAAGACCCACTTTTGGTATGCCTTCTTCACCTCCTAGACCTCCTCCCTCTCAACATGAGGTAGAGGCTGATGATGAGATTTCTAGTGAGGATCTTATGAGATTTGAACAAGATGTGGTCTCCCAACGAATGATGCATAAGCTTTTAGAGCGTAATGGCGACCAATATTTTCAATATATGACTTCTAGAGGATACAAGCTTCCTCCCAGTTATGATGTCAGACAAATTGTCCAACAAAGAGTACCAACTAAATTGGAAGTCCTTTAGGAAGAACTACGTTGGACAAATCAACGCCTTACCCAAATGGCAATAGACAGAGAGCCTCCAAAGGTCTCTTTTGTAGAATCAATTTGTGCTCTTCCCTTTGATAGGAGTCTATACATGGTCCCGTTTCCTAGGGATATTGAGGTTCCCAAATATGACAAGTATGATGGAAATGGTGATCCCCATGACCATGTGCGTCACTTTTACACTCTTAGCATGGAAATGGTGAATTCCATGACCATGTGCGTCACTTTTGTGCTCTTCCCTTTGATAGGAGTCTATACATGGTCCCGTTTCCTAGGGATATTGAGGTTCCCAAATATGACAAGTATGATGGAAATGGTGATCCCCATGACCATGTGCGTCACTTTTATGCTCTTAGCATGGAATTTCTTCATGAAGACACATTTCTTCTATGATTATTCCCTCAAAGTTTAAGAGGCCAAGCTTTGGAATGGTTTGCAAAATTGACACCACCTCTTAAGACTTTTGATGAGTTGGCTCAGCGATTTACCCAACATTATTCTTACAACATCCAACAACCTGTCACCGTGATAGATCTTGATAATCTAAGACAACATCAAGGTGAGCCATTTGCAACTTACTTACAATGTTGGAGGTCATTGTATTCTAGGTATCCTCGTCAGTTACCCGAGAGAGAAAAAATTGACATTTTCGTCAACACTCTTGTGCCTGAGCTATAATATGATTTAAGGAAACAACTGTTCTCTTCTTTCAACGACATGGTTGAAAGTGCATATCGAATTGAGGATGTAGCTATAAGAAAAGGGGATATTGTTATTAATAAAGATGCTAAAGGCAATGGCAAAGACAAGAACAAACCTTGGAATAAAAACAAGTATGTTGTTAATGATGGGGTTGTTGATGCTCCTAAAGCTAAAGAGCCTGCTTTCAATCTCTCCAGTGCTATCTGTGCAACAAAACAACAAGAAGCTGCCAATGCTCACAGTGCTCCTAAACCTCAATATGTAGATAAGCCTAAAAAGTCATTTCGAAATCGAGTTTATACCAAGTTGGCAGAACCTTATGATGTGATCCTTAAGACTTTGGTTGATAATGGATATCTTACACTTCCTGATAAACCTGGTAACTAGGATCCGATAAATAAGCCTGATTGGTGGAGAGAGGATCATTACTACCATTATCACAGAAACAAGGGACATCCGACAGACAATTGTTTTAAGCTTAAGGATGATATTCAGGATCTTATTGAGAATGGCACAATCTCGACTGATGGCTTAACTAAAAATTTTGATCACACAGCTTTCAAAGATCCTCTACCTAAGCATGATAAGGGGGAAACCTCTCAAGAACATAAGAAGAATCATGATGCTAAGATCAATTACATGTATCCTTCTAATACGCCTGTGATCAACATGGTAGAGCCCATTGAGAGTGTTTTAATGATGAGGTCTCAAGAGGATAATAAAGCCAATCATGGTAAGCCAAAGTTGGTCTTGCAAACACATGGTAGTTCATCTTCCTGAAGTGAGACACTAAATGCTATTACTAGGGGGCAAGCCAAGATTGTCCTTAAAACTGTGCAAGATCCCAAGCAAGCTTTGCCTTCCAAACAAGCGGCTCCTTCAGCCACCCTTAGCTATGATCTTGTCCAACATTTGTAAAAGACACCAGCACAGATATCTAACCTTGAGTTGCTTCGGTTATCCCCTTCGCATAGAGAGATTCTTGATGAGGCTCTACGTACAACACGTGTTCCCAATGACATTGATCTAGATCAATTTCAGGCTATGGTCAACCACATTTCATCTCTGCTATCTCTCTCCTTTTCTGCAGAAGGTGACATATCTATTGCTCACCTACATAATCTAGCTTTACACATTGAAGTTCTAGTCTACAATACTCGAGTCCGCTGAGTCCTGATAGACAATGGTGCAGGGTTAAATATTGTTTCTTTCAATGTCATACAACAATTGGGTTTGTCAGAATTTGCTGTGGATTCTAAGAAGAAGATTACTATAAAAGCTTACGATGAAGTGGAAAGATCTTTCAAAGGTCTTGTCACGCTGCCTATCCGAGTGGGCCCTGTCATGAAAGATATTAGCTTCCAAGTATTGGACATCCCACTCACATATAACATTCTTTTGGGTCGTCCTTGGATCCATGACATGCAGGCTGTTCCTTCCACTTATCATCAGTGTGTCAAATTTTTGTACAATGGCATTGAAGTTGTGATTCCTGGAGACCATACTATTGCTATTAATGCTCTTGCTGCTACTAAAAAATTTGTTCCTCACAATGAACCTTCTGTTGATCCTAGTACGTCTCTAGTTGCTGCTAAGAAAACACTTAAGATGATGAGCCTTGGTATGGGTGAATATATGCTGGATTCCTTTGCTTCTATACCTGTTTCTCCTAGGTCATATGGGAGACCTTCTGATCAGATGAAGCCTTCCACTTCTGCTATGAGAATCTTTGATACTTTTGTTCCTTCATCCATTCCTTTAGAAGCATAAAGAGAAGAACAAGCTATTCAAGAGTGGATCTATAGAGAAGATGAGGGTAGATTTTCCCTTCTTGATAATTCCAAAAATACTCCCATGCTCAGTGATTTAGACACGGATACAGATGAGTCACCGCTACACACTATGGTTCAAATGGGAGATGATCTTCCTTCTACTTCACTTCTTTGGGGAGAAGAATGTATATCTACTGATGATATAGCTGAGGCCTCTATCTCTAGAACCTATGTGCCTAAAGAATCATTGAACTATGATCGACGACGTTGCAACATTGCACGACTGCTACAAAGAGGTGATCTCTCACATAATGACATGAGTATCTCTACTTCTCAGCATCTTAAGCCTCTTCCAGAAGATCCTCCCATGACAGATATGGATGTTGATGTGGTTCATACCTCTCGTAACCCACCTGACGTAGTTGATGAGTCTCGTGTTGGGTCTGATGAGTTTGTTCCCCGTATTGCCTTAGTCGACTACATTGGTCCTTCTATGACAACTCTAGATCTAGATTCTTTTGGAGCTTACCCTATAGGCTTGACCTCTCTTGTCACCAGAGATGATATCCCTCACATAAATGCTATTGAACTAGTCACTTCATTTCATCTCACATCAATACCTTTTACTTCTTCCACCAGCGAACTAGCAACAAAAAAGATTGAATCAACAATCAAGTATCACAGTCATCACGTCAAAAGAAAAGAGCAATGGTCGGATGGCGAAAACCACATTGTGGTGGTATCTGAACCTAAGAAAAGTAAAAATAAAAATTTGCTCAAAAATAATGATTCTCAAATAAAAGATGACAAGCTGATTCTCTACAAAAAAATGGTGCACTACTTCAATCATGATCTCATATCTGTTACACTTCAGCCCATTCCTAGAGTTGAGAACAAAGTTTCTAATGCCTTGGTTACTTCGACATCCATCTTACAAATGAAAAAGCATAAATTTCACTTCAAGTTCCTGGTGGACGAATTACGCTATCCTGCTTACAAATCCTACAATCCTGCCATCTTTTCATGTCTTCCACCTCATATTCCTCTTGAAAATCCACCATGCCATTCTTTTCGCCATCCCTTACACTTTGCCTTTGTCTCTGGTGACTTGTATAGGAAGGGTCTAGATGGAACTCTCCTTAAGTGTCTAGAAATAGAGGAGTCAGAAAAAGTTCTAGCTGAAATCCACGATGGCATATGTGGATCACATTCTAATGATCCTCCACTAGCTCAAACATTGCTTAGGGCTGGTTATTATTGGTCGAACTGGTTGAGACCTCCTATCATCACAGTTGCAGCATTTGGGCCTGGGGCCTATCAGTTCTCTGTACATCTGAGGAAGCAGATTCTTGATGCCCATTTCTGTCTGGGGCATTCTTTGTACATACTTTATGATCCTGAAAAAATTACAAAAAAATTCATATATGATGCTGAAAAAATCCTAAAAAGCATAAAAAGTACTGAAAAAATGAGCATCCTAGTGAAAACCTAGCAATAGGCGCTTTGATGTCTCACCAAAAAAATAAAAAAAATAAAAAAAATAAAAAAAAATTGAAAAAGTGCCTTGGTGAAAACCTGGAAACAGGCGCCTTGGTAGCAAAAATACAAAAAAATTATAAAAAGTCCTGAAAAAATTGCAATAAATCTATCAAGTGGTGAAAAGTTGGAAACATGCGTTGCTTGAGACCCTCTGCACCTATGTCTATCATTCTTGCGTGGCGCTCATTCGCTCCACTTCTCGCTTTGCCTCTCCTAGCCTGGAATTGACTCTTGTCTTAGTCTAGGGGGCATCCATTGTTTTGAGCTTATCTTGGGTCTCTTTGTGCGTCTGGGTTTCTTAGGCACCTCGCAAATGGTGTTTTTCAACACCACCCCAATTGTTTTTTTCAACACTTCCCTAGCATCGAGTGTTTCTCAACACTTATCAGATATCCTACCCGCAGTCTAGATGATGCAATATTTCTCACTGGCAGATGCGATACTCAAAGTTTGACTCTATGACCTACACACACGCACTTGACTCACTGAGATTTGTTTGACTTTATTTCTTTGTGTGCTATTTGTGATTATTTCTTTGTTGACTGTTCTCCCCCTATGATCATTTTCGATGATGCATAGCTAGAAAACTGAGGGAATGAGAACATGTTTTATTTGCTTTCTTCCTGTGGGTATATTTTGTTGATCCTTACTGTCATTAGCATTTATGCTGGTCCTACTTGACACTAGGGATTGACAAAGTATTATCCTTGACTGTTTTGCGAGTGCATGCTTCTAGTTATCCTGACTTTCATGTGTCTTGATACAAGCATAATCTCACCATATCAAAATTTAGGTGATCTCACTGCATTAGTCATATGGACCTACATGTCTTTGATGCCTAGGTGGGATTTCCACATTTTTATCTGATAGAGATCATATTCATATCCACATAGTTATGCTAGTGCGTATAGTATGATCTTGCGACGCTACCAATAACGCTCAATGATGAATATTAGATGTCTATTGGCTTTGTAACCTTGCAAGTAAACCACTTTTCATGTAGCTTGCATTCTTAAGTTCATGTTTGTTAGTTTTGCATCTTGCATATGGAGAGAGCTCTCCTTTCATCTTTCATGGACTTGTTAATCAACTGCGTTCACCTATTGCTTCTTTCTAATCATGTCTTTCGCTTCTGGTCTTTCATATCCCATCATTTTCCTTTCATTTCGGGATCGAAACCGAAATCTGAGTTCACCTTGATCATCCAAATCACCTTTTCCCCCTCTTTCACGTAGTTGGCTGACCTTTTGAGGCCTAATCCTTCGATCTTCGCTGGGGCATTCTTCACCTCTTCATCTCCATCTCTTTCAAACTTCTAGTCTTTCTTTCACTTTCAATCTCAAGTTCAAATTCTTCCCCCTCCGTGGTGTTTTCAGGTTGAGGGACCGCTTGGTTCGTGCCCTGGGTCCCATGTGTGGGGCATACCTTCACTGCTTAATGGTTATTCTATTCTCTTTCTTCGATTATGATTTCTAGTGATTTGATCATGTCTCTCTTGCTTCTTCTTTCCCTCTACTTGATTTCACTTTCAATCCCGAGGGGGTAGACACATCATATCTTATTGGCTATCTCTTTCTTAAGTGTTCAGTACTGTCGCTACCAGGCTGATCATGCAGGGTTTGCTATCTCTCTGCACTTCATTCTTTGGAGTCAGATCGCTATCTCTTGCCTTCTTGGCTAATCTATTCTTTGACGTAATGTGTTCCCAGATCGATCACACATTAGTCAAAGAGGGGCAAATGTATACACCTAAAAATGGTCATCTAGACTATTAGCCCCTTTTGCTAAATCATAAATTGCTTATTCTTGATCAAATCCTAGTTCTATCATTTATTCAATTATTTTCTATGGGCTAACCATTTTATCCTAAGTTTTTATTTATTTAAAAGGAATATTTCCTCCCCTTTTAATAAATAAAAAGCCCCCACTTTTCCTCTTATCCTAAGTTGCACAAATAAAGCATTATTCTTATTTTATAAAAAGGGAAAAAACACTTTTTGTCTCATATGGACACAAAAGTCAACTCTTATTTTCCTATTGGAGGATACTTGTGCACATGGATTGCTCCTCTTTGATGCCCCACCCTTGATTAAATCTTTTACCTCTTAATCTCCATGGTCCATTCCTTTTCATTTCTTATAAAAGGAGAGCTCTCTTCTTCATTTTCATATCTTAGGTTTTTATGCTAATGTTATGCTGCAGGTTTTCTAGGTACATTTGGAGCTTTTGAAGATTTGGAGCATTCTTGGCTTTTGCATCTACATGTTATCATAGTTTCATTTCTTGCATTATCATGGCATTCATAGCTTCATACTTAGCTTAGATTTCCTTTATGCTTTAGATTAATTCATCTAGCTTAACTAGGAGGCTTGGTAATACTTGTTCTTTCATTTTCATAGCTTAGCTTGCATTTCCATTTCTAGCATAGCATTGCATTGCATTTTCATTCTTGATTCTTGAGGATATTGGCATTCTTGCCCTTGTCTTCATTTGAATCTCCCATTGCATGGTTTACTAGCAGGGTTATTGGCTTAATAGCTCTAGCTGAGAACATTCTTAAAAACCCTTGCACTCCATGCCTAGGGAGCTATGGATCAATTTTTGAGACCTCATTCTTGAGTGTTCTTGAATGTAATGATTCATAGAAGTGTGACACAATTGTAACACACACATACAGGATCATTTTTTGTTATTACACTTCCTCGCGCTCCCTTTTTCATCTTTTCGGCATGACTCTTATTCATTTTATTTTAACACACTTGAAGAAGCTCACACATCGTGCAACTCTGGCCTACCTGTTCACTCCCAGACATGTTTTTTTCAAAACTATCCTTAAAAAAAAATGCTTCTGATCCTCTGTGCATTTCTTACAAAGAATACACATCCCACTCATCATAACAGACTACCATTCCATTTTTTAAATTGAAACGACACTTTTTCTGCCATATACGCTTAGCTTCGAATCCTCTTGTCTTCTATATCCACACACATAGTTTTTATTCTTAAACCTGATACCCTGTTTGCCCAATCCTCCACTGTTCATGTTGCTTAAAATAGGATCACGTTTTTGTAAAACAATGATGCACGACTATTACTATAGAGGTTTCCAGAAAAGTAATGCTTAGACTTCCCACCGACTGGCCACACAAAAAAATTGGGCCATTTTTTTTTAAATATCTTTTTGAAGCGTAACTTTTGGCTATTCCAATACCCGCCAAGAACCAACACCCACACAGACATCCAAAAGAAGAAGAAAAAATGGTCGCACAACAGACCAGTCTCAGCACTCGACATCATGGCAAAATTGTCTTTCATCATTGGCACATGCACAAACATGACATTGAAAGACAACAGAGTGAATGTGACGGTTTTAGAGAGATCATCCCATTTTATTCATTGTCATACAATGAGAAGATGCATTGTCATTGTTTGCCAGCACTCCAACAACCACTTCCAGCCTGGCGGATGAGCCAAACAAATAGCATGGTGAACGGTTACCACTGACGGCTTGTAAGAAGTTCCCCGGACAAACACATGGCAGGAGAATGCTTGACATTGCTAGCCGATCTAAAAAACTTAGGACTTAGATTGGAATGGATATGATGAAGGATGCAATTGCTAGAGGGGAACAACACAAAAAATATACTTTCATCACTAACAAAAACTTAACATACACTTCCTTGGGATTCTATCTAACTTGCAGAATTCCCAACCCTGCAATGCCTAACATCCTGTAAATGTATAAAAGGCGGGGGATATCTCGGTGTAGCATGATATCCTCACATTCTATCCCTACGATGAATATGCAATGTATACAATTAGGATATGACATAGAGTTTGTTACTATAGATTTATTGTTTCAATAATTCTTTCTAGGCTTGTTCGTATCATACTTATGAGCCACTTGCTTTGGCCAAAGCCTTTAATATAGTGGTGAATCCTAAGAAGTTAGATCACCCTCTTTGTTTCCCTTTGGCTTAACCATATTCAACACCAGTACTAAAAGGAAAGCTTTCTAAATGCACATACATAGAAAGTAAAATGATGCAACTCATGCATACCATATATCTTCTTTTCATGTCGTATTAACAAAAGCATGGAAATCCCACAAAAAGTCAATTAAACAAAATAATTATGTCTTTCATTATGAAAACTCTCATACATCATAAGAAATCATATAAGAAGAAAGAATTGTTGACCATTCTATCAAGAACACCAATAGTGCATCATTAAAAAATAATTCTAGTTCATTTTCAACAAGAGATGCTGACCTACCCGTCAAACATCCATGCAATGCTACTCGTAGCATCAAAACTCACATCAAATGCATATTGATCAATGTATTTTATTTCATGCAATGCATAACTACTACTCACAATCACGTTCATGCTAATGTACTTGATCATTTTATAATTGATAAAACATATTTCAAGAAAAATATGAATGCAAGAATAAGAAGGGTATGTTCATTGCAATCTACTCCCTTATAAATTCTATCAATGTTCCACATTGAATATGATACAGAACATCACTTCACATCACATGACTAGCAACATAGAACACACACCCTAGCCACCTCAAGATCATAAGAACTCGAATCGAAGATCACAAGTTGAATTCAAAATCTCAAAAGTGTCATGCAAAACCAATAGAAATAAATGTGAACAAGAACTATATTTGATAGATAAATAGAAAATTTGGTGGCTAGATGGTCATAAGAAAACTTAAAAAAAGAATTCAAGCTAGACCTTCATCACTTTCAAGCTCATCAAAGTTGAAAATAAAAACACATATATAAAGAGACTAACATTAGTCACAAAGAGGGAGTAGAATTTACACAACACCTTGTGTCCAAAGTGTGCAAAAGAACATGACCAAACTCCTTAAAACATACATCTTATGCAATATAAACTTGATAGTTTTATCCTTTTCTTGGTGCAATCTCATGCATCCCTAAATGTAGAATGCAACATGCCATTATTTTTACAAAATTCCATGAATTTTCTTTTCATGCATGACATGCTAGATTCATTTCCCATGAATCTCATGAAGATCTAGTTTCATAATCCTTGCATCACACTTGCAAAATGCATCACTTGGACAATATAATACATATTTTCATCATTTATCTCAAGACAAGTCTTAATTTTTTACAGACACTCATATCCTTAATACAAAAGTCAATCATCAATTAACTACACAAAGAAATCAGAGAGATTTACCCTCTTTCTTACTTCATACTTGTAAAGAATTAGGTATTTAACTGTAAGTGCAACACACACAATGTATTTCATAGTTTCTCACTTATTGTATACTTACACAATTATAAAATGTAATCACACCAATCTAAGATACATAATTTACCATACACTTTAGAAATATTTCCATCTTTTTATAGTTTTAAAGAAAGCAAGGACAACCAAGAAACCTGACACAAGTAAGAGGTAAGGTCCTGAAAGTGACTATTTCCACTTCTATAATTCAAAGAAAGAGACATCCTTTCCTTTTCTATCAGGAGTAGCCATACCAGGAGATGCAACAATCAACCCATAGAACTAACACTTACGTACATAGACTAAGCATTAGTTGACTTACGGTTTGTGTGACCAAGGGTCATGACTGAGTGTAACAAACTCAAGGCTCTAGAGTGGAACCCAGAGCTTTGATACCATATGTAAGGACTATGACCTTGCCAAAAGGTGCCACATCAACAATATACAAAAGACAAGGGAGTTGGTCAACTCAGTCAAAGGTCAAATCCACATATAGACAAAACAAATAATTTTTATGAAAAATAATATGAAAAGATACTTTGTTTGACCAACTTGTCGAATAGAATACATATGTCTACAACAAGGAAGAATGTCAAACACATTAACAATATATCACATGAATTATTACATCGAGATCATTAAAAACTTCAAAAATCCAATGACTAACACATTATGAAGAATTCCGATCAACAAGAACTGAATTTACAAAATGACACATAGATTTTATAGGAGTCATCAACTGACTAACATAAGTTTACAATGACATTACAATAGACCATATGGTCGATAAAAAGAAAAAATAATATGCTAAACATGAAGACCTTCTTGACAGAAGCTCCAAACACCTGTTCCACACAAAATATCAAGGGCAAGAATATTGTAGGAGTGTGTTTCCACCCTACCACGAAGCTTTTAAGCTTCCTCGAAATTTTTTATGACATGAAAGATACCCAACCCAACTCAAGGAAGTCTAACCAAGTAAAATAGTTAGGAGTAATGGAATTGTGCAGTATGAAATAACCATATTCAAATACCATTGTCACAATATCATAGATACACCCAATTCATACATCATAAATATGAAGATAGAAGCAATAATTCTTTCTTGATCAACATGTCAAGAATGCATTCTATTTCATACACATTTCAATATACTATAAATCTATTTTAGCTTTTGGAAAGCACAATATAATCATGCATGCATCGACATAAACAAACATCAATTACATCAAATCATATAAAATTCCCCACTACCCTCAGAATCAATCACTGCCTATATAAGCTTGTGACAACCTAAATAGTGCTACGAGATACATGGTGGATAAAAGCATAAGAGTTTGTACAAGTGCATTCATTTATGATACCATACATATTCATGATAGTTCCAATTGAAAGACCATTTCATTAAGTCATGACTATCATGATATCTCAAAAGAGTCAAGTAAGCAATAAAGATAAATTCAATATTCATACTTATCATTGGCTCAAACAATCAATGAACAACCATACATTCATACAATTCTTGAAATAAGGATTAGGAGACACGCTTAGGCATAATTTCCAAATCCACCTCAGGTCTTTAGTTCCCATCTTACTGATCCCTTTGGTAACCATGGTATCTAAGTTACTAATAGTACTCTTCTTATTTCATAAAGGATAACCCTGAGATTCCCAACAAAGATGGAGACATTTAGCATAGTATACTTAATCATTTTTATATGGTTCCAAGATACCTATTCCCTTTGCAATAAAATTGATTGCAATTGTGTGATGGAGAGGCGTGTTGGAATCATCCTTATTTTGTATACTTCTAATTTCAAAGATAGTAATCTTCCCCACTCTACTCCTCTCTTATATTATCCATTCTAAAACAATTCAAAAGACAACTTTCTGCACATATAATAAAGAGAAGAATATGGAGTAGACCTGGGTGAGCAAGTAAGGAACCGAATACAGAGCAAATAGAAAAAAAAATGACTTCTGGTTCAGAATGGCGGGTTGAGAAAACATGGACATAATCATCCAAGGGTATCTGGACTAGGAATTTAACACCAGTTAGCCTTGCAGGGAACGACTAAATTCTAGACACATATGGTTTTTTAGCTACAATCTAGACACTTATCACCATGATAGACCACACTTTAAACCAAGCAGGCATGTTCCTTAGTTTAATTCAACATAAAATCAATTATTAAAATGTGAGACAAAAGGAGGTTATGGTACTATGATTAATTAGACAACCTGTTGAAGCTAATCCAAAAGCAGAACCAATTAAATTATCCATTTCAAGATACTCGGGAATTACACATCTCAAGCACCCAATGACTGGTTCCAGTCACATAGACGAGGTATCGATTAACAGTTACAGTTTATGTGAAGACCCCTGCCAATGGGATGGCTTAGCTAGAAATGCTCTGATAAGGACTCATTTTAAATGTAAGTTGCAAATGGGTTTCCAAGAGCTACATTTTTATTCCTGGAGATTTTAGAAAGAAAAGGCTCGGTTGGACAAGTCATTTCATCTCCCTATATCCTCACTAAAAGAATAGAACTTTATTTCTCCAGCTGTCGAAAAGTTAAGTTTTCATAAAAATATTTACGGTCTGAATAAAAGCAATGCTGTGGGCTTAACATGACAGAAAGATACAATTTCAAAAAATGATGATGGAAAAATATTTATCAGCATTAAAAAAGAACAACTAAAACAGAGCCTATTTTTCTCTCAATGAAAGGAATTTAAATATATTGTATAGTATTCTAAACAGAGCACCTTAAAACTATGTTTAATACACAAACATTTATAATCATAAAGACATATGTGAGTTCCCGGACTCATTAGGAACCCAAACCAAAAATAGGAAATAATGCTAATTTTTTTAAAATTCATTATATGCAGTGAAGGATGTTGTAGAGCTTCTTAGGAAAATTCCCAAATGCAAATTTGAAACTAAAACTGGGAGATGGTGTTCAACACTACTGGTAAATGTCAATTGCCAACAGATAGAGCTCAGTGTAATTGCTAGAAGAAAATGCATATATATTTGTAGGGATAACCAGAAAGAGAACCCCATTCCCCTAGTCACGTTCTTTAAAACTAGAAAGAGATCTGAAAAACTCAGGAGGTTAAACCAATTGGTATATTAGACCAGCGATGGTACTAGTGCTGAACAAGTAAAGGAAAAAGAGGAAGAAGGGCTTTACACGAGGGCTCTATCTGGAGCAGTCAACGATCAGGGGCTTGTGCACTGGAAAAAATTCCCAACAATTCTTCACAAATGTAATTAAAAATCTCTTCCTCTGCCTGAAGCACTGCAACCCCAGACGACCAACAATGCATGCAAATGTATCTCCCCTCACATGACTCAGTTTTTTTTTTGTCGTTAATATGTCCCACGCTCTCCTCAAAAATTCCCCCCTTCTGCTTATCTCCTCCATGATTTCATACTTAATTCCTTTGTATTCACATGCAAGAATAAATCCCATGGAAAAACAGACTTGCCCAAGATGATAGAA
Organism: Chamaecyparis obtusa; assembly: GCA_027943335.1. NCBI lineage: Eukaryota > Viridiplantae > Streptophyta > Pinopsida > Cupressales > Cupressaceae > Chamaecyparis > Chamaecyparis obtusa. The sequence continues at coordinate 68,524 of BSBK01006353.1, read as the reverse complement.
GCTTCCCATGTCTGTTATCCTCAATAAACAAAAATAGAAAAGATGGATTTTTCTAGACAACAATAAGAATCCTAATGATGAAGGTATTCTAATTTGAGTGATAGCTGTACAATTGATTTTCTACCTCGTGGGTATCTTGACTCCAAAGTAACTTTTATCCATTATTATTATTTTTTTAATCTATTTAACAATCAATAATTAAATAAATAAAAATTCAGGTTGTGACAGTTCGATTCTAGTAGGTAGATTTAGTTGGTGCATGTTGGTTGTGGGCTTCGACACAGACCTCAAGCGAGTAGTCTTGGCCCATCTTACCTAAGGCAAGACAAGTTGGGTGTTGGGCTAGGTTGTGGGGATATCCACCCATGGAGTAATGAAAAAAAAAAAGAAAAAGAAAAAGAAAATCTATTGAACATATCATAAAATCACAAGAATGTACACAAGATAAAAATTGATATCAATTAACAAGGTGACAAGATAGATTGAGACATAAAACAATTGAACAATATTCATAATGATATTGTTAAGATATAGCTTCATTCGTATTATATATATATATATATATATATATATATATATATATATATATATATATATATATATATATATATATATATATATATATATATATATATATATATTATAGTATACATTGATTATGAAGAAGAGTTGTGATTATATTATTATTATCTTATTATCATTATTATATTGATGAAATATAATAATGATAATAACATAACAATATATATTAATATCACATTGGAGTAATCGAACTATGTTTGATGTTTATATTAACATGTAAGTATCGAGTAATGAGTCGATGTCATTAATAATACTTAATGACTTGGTTTTGGTTGAACTGCAATCATTATACAAACCGGTCGCTTATGCATTAACATAAGCGATTGTTGTTAACAGTCGCTTATGCTAATGCATCAAGCGACCTAAGGGTCACGTGTCTATTTAAATATGAAAAGGCACGTCTGTTAAAACATGACTGTTGCAAAGCATATTTTTATGCTATGATCGCAGATTGGTAGAACAATCAATTACCACGGCATAGCTTCTACAATCTGCGATCACAGCATAATAAATATTTTAATATAATATATATACAGTCATTATATATATAACCAGACATTATATATCACAGCAGAAAATATATTACTAGATCTTATTTTCCTTAACAAATATTACGATGCAAAATAGATTCCATCACAATAATGAATTGAGTCAAATATTATTTAAACAAGTGCCACGTAGTGGCGAGTACTTGCCGTTATAGCATAGTCAGTATAGTTTAATAATAATGCAATTAGTGATAATGAATGATTTCAGAGTTGTACAAAATTGAAAATGTTGAAATTGATATTGTAACCATAATTATAATAATTATTATTATTATAATTACAATTATATGAGAATTGTAATTGTTACCCCTAATTCTTTTAGAAAACAATTTATTGTATGACACATTTTGTAGTATAGGTTCAATAAGAGTGAAATAAAGTTATTTAAAGTAAATTTTTGTTCATATTTTTTGTTAACAAAAAATGTAGTTTTATATGAAGAGTTGCAAAGAGTAGCAATACCCATTGAAAATATGATTACCCAATGTTATATGTTTATAATTTGCCATTGATTTTTTTATGATGTTTGTTTTCCTAAAATCAAAATTGAGTTAGAGTAGCAAAAAATAATAATTAAATGCATAAAAAGAGTACAACATTGAGAACAAGGAAAGTGAAAGCAGTAGTGACAATATTGGTGGAGGGCTTTTATTATTTTCTGTATTTTTTAATAATCGAAATGAAGAAAGAAGAATTATGTTAAAGTTTTTTTTGTACTATATTGTACTGTTGTTGCAATGTATGCTGCATTTTTTTTTGTGTGTTATGAAGACAGAGTTTTTGAAAATTGTGAAGTGGAATCTTGTTTAATTTTATTTGGATACATTTACTTTGCTTCCATAGCATTGAGTTTTGTTTTTTTAGTAAAATAGTAAAATGAAACTAATTAAAATAGTAATGAAATATATTAGAATATGGGTGTATTGTTTTAGCTATTAAAATGGTACATTTATTGGATAGCATATACATACATTTGTTTGTAGAATTTGTAAGATACTAAAACATTCTATTTGACAACATATACATACATTTGTTTTCAAGTTTAATAGAAAACTTTGTTTATATTGTTTTGTGAAAGCAATACACTTGATTGTATGTATGAAACATATTACCAAAATAAAACAGAGAATATTAAAACAAAATAAAACATAGAATATTAGCTAAATTAGCAAAATAAAATAGAGAATATTAGCCAAATTAGCAAAATAAAATAGAGAATATTAAATTATGAGAAATATGCAATTATGTTTGTATTTTTTTTAAGCTGTTAAAATGTGATATATAGTGGAAGTATTATAAATATTTCCTGAATTTGAAAGACATTGAAACATTCTAATTGACAACATATGCATACATTTGTGCATGAAATTTAATATAAAACTTTATTTATAGTTTCTTCCAAATTGAAGAAATCTGAATTTATGTATATTGTATGAAAGTAAGAAGCAGTTAAAAAAAAAGCTATAAAATTCGAGTATATAAGTTTTTTTATGACTATAAAAAGAGAAGTTCAAATAGGCTGAATAGATAATGTTCAATTCTAAAAATAACAGCTGTACGTTTTGCTGGGAAGATTCATTGCTGACGAAAATACTATTGAGTAACCTGCAAAGAAAGGAAATGTTATTAGATTAAATTTGAATAGGAATAATAAAAAATAGATATAACTGGAAATGAGAAACATAAATGAATTTTTATACCTGAGAAGGATTTTCCAAGAGTAGTATGTTATCCTCTTGCAAATTGAGTATTATATTGTTCTAGTCCAAGGTGAAGTATCCCTCCATTTGGAGCCCACAAACAATGAAGATTACTCTTGTCTTTTGTTTGATGTAGTCATCATAAGTGAGATTTTCTAGTTGTGGGAGTAAACGATTAAACATATCATTCTAAAGAGTGCATTCGACATTTTTCTTGTTGTCAGTTGCCAAGATGCATTTGAGAGAATAGACATATGTGTACTGGGTATGTTCATTGCATTTGTGACATAGACCAACATCATCTTTGATTGTACCATAGTTAAAGGTCGTGCAATTGCATTGTGTACAAGTGGGTTGAAATGGTATAGAGAAAGAGTTTGCTGCTCTTAAAATTCTGTATACCTACAAATATATTATGTTTTAAATGTTATATATGTTGTTTTTGTGCAAGTTAAAGCAAATATTACTAAAGAAAAGTGTACAGTAAAATTGATAAACATGATTTAGTTTGAAAGGAATTCAATAATTGTGTACGAATATGTTGTATAGATACAAAAAAAAAGATTTGAATAATACTTGCCTCACATGTTGAATGCATCAGGTTTTGCAGTTGTTCCACAGTCTCCTTGTTTGTTAGTGGTCCAATGTAAGTTGACTTCGATGTGTGAAATGCGTAGCCTTTTGTGTCATTTCATTTTACAATATTCTTGAAGAGGATTAGAGGATAATCTTTTACTCGGACATGTTCTTCAATATTAATAAAATGTTGCAACATATTTGGATGTATGTATATCTGTATAAATGAAGGATTATTATTTGTTAGATATGTTTGGAAATTTTAAAACATTGTTGATAGAATATCTATCTTCTAATAATTATAAGAGGGTAGTTATAATTTACCTATGCATGATCACATTCTGTTTCACCATCTTTTATCTCTAACATGTACTGGAGGGGTGTCCTTTTTGTTGCAATGACAATTGCTCCAATTGTGCCAACTGCATATTGCTCAGTACTTTGTAAGAGAAGCTTGATTGTAGTGCTCGGTATGAACAAATATTGAGGGCAGATTGGAGAAATGGTTTCAACAATGCTTGTCCCAGTAAGCAATAGAATGCATTCAGAATCACCATGGTCATAGCCTATTTTTGATGCAATTTGAAACTTTTTTATTCTAACACTTGACCCTGCAAGGAAGTTTTGTTCAAATTTTTGAACAAAATTTCTAGTGAGGTTGAGGGTTATTGTCATCTCTCCTTGTTTGTCTGCCAGGTCAGCACGAAGGACTTCCACTAATACATTTGGGGTGAAATTACGACGGCAATTTGCGACGGCAGGCAAATGTCATGCGGTTTTGGCCTTTTTTTTCAAATATAGCCCGACACCGTCGCAATTTGCGATGACAATACATTTGGCACTGTCGCAATTGCGATGTTGTCGGGATATAAGCGCAAAATTAAAAAGGAACGTTGTCATGTGTGTTTTCAACAGCGCTGTAACCCTCCGCGAAATCACATCAGGATATAAGGGCAAAAAAAAATAAGAACGTTGTCATTTGTGTTTTCAACAGCGCCGTAACCCTCCGCAAAATCACATCGGGATATAAGGGCAAAAAAAACAAGAACGTTGTCATTTGTGTTTTCAACAGCGCCGTAACTCTCCGCGAAATCGCAGCTACAATTTCTGAGTACGTTGGGTTTATTTTTCTTTTGTCATTATTATGTAATCTGGTATTCAGCTGTTAGAGAGCTAAAATACCCAGAAATGAGGACATATCTATGTTGAATTTATTGTTAGCGGCTTTGGTTATTTAGAAGTTTAATTTTATTTGTTCATCTTTCAAGCACAAACGTTTTGTGGACCGTAACGTCTTCATTGTTTCGGGTATGCAGTGAAACAGCCCTAACTTGCAATTGCGATGTTGTCGGGATATAAGGGCAAAAAAAAAAAGGAACGTTGTCATTTGTGTTTTCAACAGCACCGTAACCCTCCGCGAAATCACATCGGGATTTAAGGGCAAAAAAAACAAGAACGTTGTCATTTGTGTTTTCAACAGCGCCGAGAGAGATTCCCTCCGCGAAATCACAGCTACAATTTCTGAGTACGTTGGGTTTATTTTTCTTTTGTCATTATTATGTAATCTGGTATTCAGCTGTTAGAGAGCTAAAATACCCAGAAATGAGGACATATCTGTGTTGAATTTATTGTTAGCGGCTTTGGTTATTTAGAAGTTTAATTTTATTTGTTCATCTTTCAAGCACAAACGTTTTGTGGACTGTAATGTCTTCATTGTTTCGGGTATGCAATGAAACAGCCCTAACTTGCGACTACCTTCACGGTACTTGTGTACATTATCATGTTGTCTTTACAGTGACTGTCCTCATTCAAGTGGCAATTACACAAGGGACAGTCACTGTGAGATGTCCTCATTTGTGACAAGGACAGTCACACTTAGGACATCTCATAGTGATATTCCCTTGTGTAATTTCCACTTGAATGTATTGCTATTGAACCACATTAATGCTTTTCTTCTTCAACAAATGAGGATAGTCACTGTAAAGACAACATGATAATGTACACAATTACCAAAAAATGATCTTGTTAATTGATGTAACACTTTGTCTTGCTCACTCCCTATCCTTCACTAGGGTCTCTTTAGGCCAATGTTTTGACTTGATAGGGTACTTAACTATCCCTACACTCTTTAGGTATCTCTACCCAAGATCCCACTCCTTCAACTAGTGCACACCAACAAGAAATACAACGAACTCTGCTCAATACCAATCTAGCTACTAGGACACTCCTAGTCTTGTCTTCACAAATTGAAACACATTCAACTAGAACTTTACTCCATGGAGAGGCTGGCCACTAGGACCTCTATTGGTTTCAATATTACTCCTTCACCTATACTTTTCATCAGTACTTCAATCCGGTTCATCAAACCATGCCAATTGCACCCAAAAATAGGCTGCTAGCAATTAGGCCTTTGTCAAGCCTTTTTGTTTATATTAAGCCACCTAAAGGGCTTAGGATTCAGATGCCCTTTATTGAGAACTCCAAGATATCTAAGGTCTTCTCCTCCTATATTTTTTGTACACCAACTGCTACAGCCATGCCTAAAAACAAGTATTTTGACACAACTTGGACAGTCTGACTAAGAGTTTATTTTCTTAGCAGCCAAAGAAACTCACCCAATCTTCTAATTTGACTTGGGGCTTCTTTAGATGTGTGTCTACCTCTCCATGAGATTTTAGTTGAAGCAACCAATGCATTCAACTTGTTGTAATCTTCTTGTAATGATTTGTCATCCCTAACTGTGCTCAACTGACTCACCTAGGACATCATTGCAAACATAGAAAATGAGCTTCCCAGGGCCCCTCCTTCCAAACATACAGTACATGGAGTCTCCTCACCCATTCCAAGAGCCCGTACAAAATTGACAATGGAATGATGAGCTAAGACTCCATTTGTTCAACCTGCCTGGTTCAAACCAATGATAGGGTACTTAACAAAAGAATTAACAAACTAGTTGGAATGCTTCAAAACTCAAAAAAAACACAACACAGAATAAAAAAAACAACTTGTACTAACTTTTCCAATAGACACTGCGAGCTATCTAATCCATTAATCAACTGAAAACAAAGAAACAAAAAAACTCAAGAATTCACTAAAACCGTGTTACTCTACAAATCTTCTTAATTCCAAATGTTTTTCCCCCCAACCTTTTGCATAGATCGATGGAGGCCTCTTATAGTTGATCTGATGCCTAATTCAATGGTTTCATATAGTTACATAACCATCTTACTCGAAAATGCTCCCTTGCACAAATGTTGTCAATGTTGTGAATGACAACATTGACAACTTGTTACAACCTTTGGGATTTTGGTTCAAAACTTATTGTTCAAACACCATAAGACCCTAACCATGACTTAGTTAGGCTATTTAGACCTCACATAGGCCACTTCTACACTTCTTTGCCCAATTTGACCCCTAAATGCTTCATTCCCACTTTTGCCACAATATTGGTAACTTGGGTACAAATTGGCACTTGCCTTCACAAAGGTCACACATGAGGACATCTCACAGTGATCGATTATCCCTTGTGTAATTTCCACTTGAATGTATTGCTATTGAACCACATTAATGCTTTTTTTCTTCAACAAATGAGGACAGTCACTCTAAAGACAACATGATAATGTACACTCACTGTAAGGACAGTCACAAATGAGGACATCTCACAGTGACTGTCCCTTGTGTAATTGCCACTTGAATGTATTGCTATTGAACCACATTAATGCTTTTCTTCTTCAACAAATGAGGACAGTCACTCTAAAGACAACATGATAATGTACACTCACTGTAAGGATAGTCACAAATGAGGACATCTCACAGTGACTGTCCCTTGTGTAATTGCTGCTTGAATTACACAAGGGACAATCATTGTGAGATGTCCTCATTTGTGACAAGGACAGTCACACATGAGGACATCTCACAGTGATTGTCCCTTGTGTAATTGCCACTTGAATGTATTGCTATTGAACCACATTAATGCTTTTCTTCTTCAACAAATGAGGACAGTCACTCTAAAGACAACATGATAATGTACACTCACTGTAAGGACAGTCACAAATGAGGACATCTCACAGTGACTGTCCCTTGTGTAATTTCCGCTTGAATTACATAAGGGACAGTCATTGTGAGATGTCCTCATTTGTGACAAGGATAGTCACACATGAGGACATCTCACAGTGATTGTCCCTTGTGTAATTGTCACTTGAATGTATTGCTATTGAACCACATTAATGCTTTTCTTCTTCAACAAATGAGGACAGTCACTCTAAAGACAACATGATAATGTACACTCACTGTAAGGACAGTCACAAATGAGGACATCTCACAGTGACTGTCCCTTGTGTAATTGCCGCTTGAATTACACAAGGGACAGTCATTGTGAGATGTCCTCATTTGTGACAAGGACAGTCACACATGAGGACATCTCACAGTGATTGTCTGTAATGTCCCCTTTTTGGCTAACTTGGAAAACAGGAACAATTACTCCACTTCTCAGACTTACTCTATCAGATACTTACAATTAAACTAAGTAATGGAGGTTACTTAAGATATCAACCGCTATTTCAGATTCAATCACAATATGTGTGCAAGATGATATTGATACCAATATGTTTAATAGCACTGTCGGATATAATGATATGAAATATGCTATGAATATGATGTTTCCTATCACTTATAGTGATAGTATAATGATGGTATGTCTGATATAAACAATATCGATATACAATCAATAAGTATTGCTTACAGCAATGTATTTGCTGTGTCTGATATGATGATGTAATTATGCAAATGTGTAATATCGCTATGAGTGATATGTTGCTATTTCAGATTCTGAATTATATGCTTGCAACTTCAAATATTGATGCTGTTTTTGACTATCCTTTCTATTTGTGCAATCATGGTGTTGTCTCTGATCTGCAAGTATAAACTTGAAACCAAACTGCCAAAGGCAGATGCTCTATTGAGTATATCCAAATATGGATAAGTAAATAAAGTTCTAATGATGCCTTGAGTGACTGACGAGAATGCATTCTTATATTGTCTTTAACAAATGAAGAGATGCTATGAATGAGACGTGTCTTGTTTCTTCCTCCATGTCCCTTTGTTAATCACACCTTTCCATAATCCGACAGTTCACATAATATTATTTCATTATTTTCTGATCATAGATAACTCCCAGATTGACTCAATATCAAATCTTTTTATGAAGGTAATCTTCCCTAATTGGTAGTGCAACCAGTAGTTAACATCCATTGTGTTTGTATTAGTTTGGTCTAACTATCATTAGTATTTAGTCAATCGATATTAACTCTTGCCTTATCCCATATTGTTATGATGATATCCAATCTTTCTACTCTGATATAAGTCGATATCATTTTCTGATAATTGTCCATTTATTGGTTGATTGCTGGTAATGGAGTTTGATCTTCAAATTGACTTCCATTCCTGTTAATACTTAAGGATACATTGTACTTATTATCCATGACTGATGCCTCATTCATCAATAGCTTTTGATATAATCACTGATGCTTTTGTGTTCTACAAGATGTGGTTTATCTCAGACAATCGATAATCTTTCAATCCTTTAGTCGATATCCTCCTATGTGGTGTCTATTGATATAGATAGTAGAATTCAATCTAGTTTATGTTATTGTCATGATAACATAGGAAGTGATGGTGCATATTTGCTAGCGGGTCTTCATGTTTGATATTGCTTTATCGGATATGTCATTGTCTAAACTTGTGCAATTAATGATTATTTATAATATATGAATGGTTATCCTTCTTGCTTATCAATACATCTTCTGAAACACATAGCGACCTATCCCTTATTCATATCATGTTGATCTTGACTTCATAGTATTTGGTTCATTAATCATCCTCTCATGGTATCGATGTGTAATGACTAGTGATTGTTGTATCACTTCTTCATTCCTCATCGTGATAGATAATGCAGATGTTTAATGTAGATGTATATCGATTATAGATATTCGATATTGCTTTAAACATTATTATTATTATTATTATTATTATTATTAATGTTATTGTTATTATTAAATATTATAATTAATGATGTTAGTAATATTAATAATATTATAATAAATATTATTATAGTGATAACATATTGTTTTATATTGAGAGGTTTATTAATATTATTTATATATTAAAATTATTATATCAATAATTGATTTAATATTATTACTTAATATATTATTATAATATAATATATATAATTTATTAATAATTATTTATTATTAATTTATATTATAATTATAATCATAATTATATTATTTATTAATATTTTAATATTATTTAATTAACATATTACTTATTATGCTAACTATATATTATTATTATCTTTTGATAATAATTATATATTATTGTTATATACCGTTAATAATAGATTATTATATATCATCTAATCATTTTATTATTATACTAAGTTCAATATGTCACGGCTCATGACATTGTCCCTTGTGTAATTGCCACTTGAATGTATTGCTATTGAACCACATTAATGCTTTTCTTCTTCAACAAATGAGGACAGTCACTCTAAAGACAACATGATAATGTACACTCATTGTAAGGACAGTCACAAATGAGGACATCTCACAGTGACTGTCCCTTGTGTAATTGCCACTTGAATTACACAAGGGACAGTCATTGTGAGATGTCCTCATTTGTGACAAGGACAGTCACACATGAGGACATCTCACAGTGATTGTCCCTTGTGTAATTGCCACTTGAATGTATTGCTATTGAACCACATCAATGCTTTTCTTCTTCAACAAATGAGGACAGTCACTCTAAAGACACCATGATAATGTACACTCACTGTAAGGACAGTCACAAATGAGGACATCTCATAGTGACTGTCCCTTGTGTAATTGCCACTTGAATGTATTGCTATTCAGCCACATTAATGCTTTTCTTCTTCAACAAATGAGGATAGTCACTCTAAGGACAACATGATAATGTACACTCACTGTAAGTGTACATTATCATGTTGTATTACAAATGGACCTTATGTTGGTCGGGATATAAGTGCAAAAAAAAAAAGGAACGTTGTCATTTGTGTTTTCAACAGTGCCGAGAGAGATTCCCTCCGCGAAATCAAGCGGGTTATCATTTGTGTTTTGAACAAAGCGGGTTGTCATTTGTGTTTTGAACAGCACCGAGAGAGATTCCCTCCGCGAAATCAAGCGGGTTGTCATTTGTGTTTTCAACAGCGCTGAGAGAGATTCCCTCCGCAAAATCACAGCTACAATTTCTGAGTACGTTGGGTTTATTTTTCTTTTGTCATTATTATTTAATCTGGTATTCAGCTGTTAGAGAGCTAAAATACCCAGAAATGAGGACATATCTGTGTTGAATTTATTGTTAGCGGCTTTGGTTATTTAGAATGCTTCCCCACAATACTTAATTACACAAGGGACAGTCACTGTGAGATGTCCTCATTTGTGACAAGGACAGTCACACATGAGGACATCTCATAGTGACTGTCCCTTGTGTAATTGCCACTTGAATGTATTGCTATTCAACCACATTTATGGGCCCGTTTGGACCACGACACACAGTAGCATCTACAAAGAAGAATATCCCAGGTGTAACAAGTTGTAAGAATATACCAACAGTTCTAAGAAGTTCCCTAGCACGTAGTAGCATCTACAGAGAAGAATATACAACATGAGGGCAGCCACTGTAAAGACAACATGATAATGTACACTCATTGTATGTGTACATTATCATGTTGTCTTTACAGTGACTGACCTCATTCAAGTGGCAATTACACAAGGGACAGTCACTGTGAGATGTCCTCATTTGTGACAAGGACAGTCACACATGAGGATATCTCACAGTGACTGTCCCTTGTGTAAGCCACTTGAATGTATTGCTATTCAACCACATTTATGGGCCCGTTTGGACCACGGCACACAGTAGCATCTACAGAGAAGAATATCCCAGGTGTAACAAGTTGTAAGAATATACCAACAGTTCTAAGAAGTTCCCTAGCACATAGTAGCATCTTCTAATTGTCTATACCACTTCACAAGGTATTGTTTGCACACATTGTTTTTGGTTCTTTTGATGACCCTTGTTTTGAAATTGCTATTAGGCCTTGTAGCTTATATGTTTTGATTGCTGGAGAGCTTCTAAAGCTAAGCAAGAAGACCATTGCACGAGTTATAGCCGCGCGCTCAGGTTTGAAAATTGTATATTTTTTAATCTAATGTATATTTTAACTAGACTTTTAGCTTATTTTTGCTGTATATTTTAATCTAAAGGGAATCATGGATGTGAACTTGAAAGAATTTTGTAATTAGTTCTTATGGAGAGAATAGTAGTAGTTTACGGTCTAATATCAAATAGAGTTTTCCAATTACAGAAAGTTAATGAATTCTAATAGCTTATATGTTTTGATTGCTGGAGAGCTTCTAGAGCTAAGCAAGAAGACCATTGCACGAGTTATAGCCGCGCGCTCAGGTTTGAAAATTGTATATATTTTAATCTAATGTATATTTTAATCCTTTTGCCATGTCATGTAATATGTCTTGCCTTGTAGCTTATATGTTTTGAAATTGCTGTTAGGCCTTGTAGCTTATATGTTTTGATTGCTAGAGAGCTTCTAGAGCTAAGCAAGAAGACCATTGCACTAGTCGTAGCCACGCGCTCAGGCATGAAAATTGTATATTTTTTAATCTAATGTATATTTTAACTAGACTTTTAAAATATTAAAGGATTTAACTAGGTCTAAGAAGATTTGTGTACTTTTGACAATTTTTCTTAGTCACTGAAAGTTGTAGACCGAAGTTTTCATAGCCCAATTTTTGCTTCCTGCGAAGAACGATCATGTCAGATAATATAAGTGAAGAACAAAATAGGGAGACAATCGCTAGATTGTGGTCTAACTTGAAAAGAAAAGGTGATGGAAAATGTTATTGTCCCTGCAAAATTTGTAAGGGCTTAAACCGTAGAAGATTGCTAATCAAAACAGTTAAGAGACATTGTAGGGAGAATGGTCACATTGAAGGGGGGCATGACTATCATCCACTGGTAAGTTGTTCATTATATCATTTTAACAATTTATATACATATGAAATCACTTGATGATGAGTTGAAGATCATGGTTTATTTATGTTAATCAATTTTATATAGGTTGATCTCCCCAGGGAAGTACATGATATGGAGGAACATGGGGGTGCGAATATCCAAGGTGAAGATGATGATCCCATGGAAGATGACGATCATGCGCTAGAAAACACAATTGAAGATGATGGTATAAATACATTGATCCATGACACATTTAGTCCAAGCGGATCTGATCATGATGATGATGATAGCCTTGATGTACCTCTACTTGAGAAGGCATACGAGCCCCTATACAAAGACTCCCAAACAACTCTTCTCTCTGCTGTATTGTTGTTGTTGAACTTGAAGGTTATGAATGGTTTATCCAACATAACAATGTCACGTATGTTAAGGTATGTCATATATGTCTTTATAGTTAACAAAGGGTGAATAATGTACCACTAATATTGTTTATATTAACAACTTATATTTTTTGTTGTAGATTGATAGGCGAGTTTTTGTTACCACCATCAAATATTCTACCTCGCTCATATCGAGAATTATCTGCTATTATGAAAGATATTGGAATGGAGTATCAAGCAATACATGCTTGTCCCAATGATCATATTATATATTATAAAGAACATGAATTTGCAACACAATGCCCTGTATGTCATACGAGTAGATATCGAACAGATCGAATAACAAAAAAGGTGCCTCACAAGGTTCTTCGTTACATCCCCATTATTCCACGGATGCGACAATTATTCAGGTGTACTAGCTTGGCACAATTTATGGATTACCATGCACGCAATAGAAGTCGAGATGACATTATTCGAATCCCTGCGGATGGTTCGGCATTTATGTACATAGAGGAAAAGTGGCAACACTTCAAAGAAGAACCTCGTAATCTCAGGCTTTCATTGGCAGCGGATGGTGTCAATCCATTTGGAGAGATGAGATCTGTTTGCTCGGTGTGGCCTGTTTTTGTTATCAGCAATAACATTCCTCCGTGGATGTCAATAAAGAGGGAGCACATTATGTTGGCAATGATTGTTCCAGGTATTTTATCATTTGATAGTTATTAATTTACATGTACTTACAAATCTTACAGTAAAATGGTCACAATAATTATGTAATGTTACTGTTCATTCAAGTAGGTAAATATCAAGTTAAAGATATGAATGTATATATTGAGCCTCTTATTGACGAGTTGGTGGAGTTATGGAACGGTGTCACTATGTATGACGTGTCTAGACCAATAGGACAAAGACAATTTCAATTCCATGCAATACTTGTATGGACAATACATGATGCCCCAGGGCTAACACATTTTTGTGGTATGTTATAGTGAATTCAAGTTGCGCATGATAATTCTAATTATAAAAATCAACATATTTAATAATCCAATTATATCATTATCTTGTAGGTCTTCAAACAAACGGAAAATTTGCATGTCTAGTTTGTGGTCCAAAGATGAAATCTCGTCATTCAAAAAGTTTAGGAAAGCATGTGTTTGATGAGTACAGACACTTCCTCCACAGGAATCATAAGTATCGAAGTATGGAAAAACATCTTTTCAATGGGAAAGAAGAGACTACATCAAAGCCACGAAGAATGACACCTCGCCTATGGAAGTTGGAATATAATAGAATTAATCGTCGAGGTAATGTCGTTCCACTTAATGGTTTATGTTTGTAATTTATATATTTCTATTGTGATTTTTGTTTACTAATTATGTAATTGATGATCGTGAAGGTCGTCAAGGCACTACTGACAACCTTCCAAAGGGACTAAAAAGCTATCCCAGACAATTTAGTAGGTTGCCCTACTACGAGGACCTACAAATTGTGCATTTGTTTGATCTTATGCATGTTGGAAAGAATATAACAGAGACATTGTGGAAAATACTGGATGGAAGGCGTGACAAAGAAAAAATTGTCAAAATTTGTAATGACATTCATGAATCCAATCATGCACTGAAGAATTTCATTCACTCAAATAGCAATAGAGATCAGATTAATATAAGTGCCCTTCCTTGGTTATTAACGGAGCAGCAAAGTGATGCCATAAAAGAAGTCATACGAAAAATTCGATTTTCCACAGGATTTGCTGGGAACATAAGCAATCTCATATCAAAGAAAAGTGAATTTGGGGCAGGGCTCAAAACGCATGATTGGCATACTTTCATCAAGGTAAGTTATGTTCTTCTGTATTTACAATATATTCATAAACTACATGTACTATTCATTATGTTATGTTAGAAAATAATGAAATGATTGGTTTATAATTACTGCAGTACGTGCTACCTCTATCTCTCCCAGAGCACTTCAACAATAACATCAAACAAGTGATATATGATCTTGGAAAATACATGAGGTAAGCAGTAATATCTGTTCAATTTGTTGTATATATTTATTATATTCGCGATTTGTTTTTCTTGCTATGTAATCTATTGTATATTATTTTGTAAAGTCTCGTATTTATATATTTTTTGTGACTTGAATCTCTTAATGTAGGTGGTTGTCATCTAAAGAAATTCATAAAGAAGATATAAACTATTGGAAGAGAAGAATTCCTCATTTATTGTGTGAAATGCAAAAGTGTCTACCTCCAACTTTTTTCAATGCACAAGAACACTACCTCATACACCAAGTTGAGGAGATTGAATTGTGTGGACCTGCACACACTAGGTCAATGTGGATGGTTGAGAGGCACTTGAAATCTTTGAAGGCTTTGGTTCGACAAAGAGCACATCCTGAGGGTTCTATGGTAGAGGGATACATGGTATACCAGACTATGGTGTACATTACTGAATATCTTCCTAAGTTTGCTTCAAATATCCATGTAGATCGCATTTGGGATCTCGACCCTTTTAAAAAATTCAAAGAGGAGTACTTGATGGGGAAAGGTAGATTGAGGAAAGTGACAGGTAATAAATTATAAGATGTTATTGTAATAAATTATTTCTTAATCTTCAAAATAAATTGGTTGTAAGTCGTCTATTTTTTTTTTGTACAGTTGCTCGAGAGTGGGATGCACTACATTTGTATATTGCAAACAATCTTGATTGGATGACGGTATGGATTGAACGATGTCAACATTCTGGTCACACATTAACATGGGAAGGTGTATCTTCATTGGTTAAAGAAGCTCATCGTAATGGAGATTCTAATGTTACGCAAAGGGAAATAGATTTAGCATATGGTTTAAGAGATTTCCAGGTACGTACAAAATTATTAATCACCCGTATGTTTATCAACTCACGATATAATAATTTTGACATGTTTCACATATTATTGCAGGTTAAACACCACAAGGGTATGTTCTGTAATGGTCAAAAATTTTGCGTCAAAGTGTTGGATGACACGAAGAAAACTTGTGATTCTGGAATAACTGCAGTCTTTCAAGTGACTAATATTTCATCTAGAAATGACTTAGATCCTCAAGAGTCTAAAAATCAATACTATGGCATTTTGGATGATATACTTGAGTGCGACTTTAGTTCCTTCAAATTAGTACTCTTCGTTGTCAAATGGTACAGGCTACGACTTAATCCAAATGATCCTAATAGAACTGTTATTGAACATGATAATGGATTTACAATGGTTAATACAAGGTCGTTTGAGCCAGTTGGGGATGAGCCCTATGTTCTTCCAAGCCAATGTGAGCAGGTATTTTACTCAAAGGTTTCACATAAACCGGGTTGGTCATTTATTGTTAGACATGAACCGAGAGGAAGGCCGATAAAGTATAATGCGATGGAAGAAGAAGATACCGAAGAAGTAGAAGATGATGTAGATGATGATCACGATCGACAATTATTGGATGATGTTCCTGAGACAAATTTTTATGAAGAAGAAGAAGAAGATGATGCTGCTACTGATGATGATGATGAAGATGATGTTGATGTTGATGATGATGATGTTGATGATGACGACAACGACGACGACGACGATGATGATGATGACGAGGATGACGAGGATGATGATGATGATGATGATGATGATGATGATGATGAGGATGATGATGATGAAATTTAAAGGTATGCCATCAATCCTTAATGTATTTAATATTCATTTCTTGATAGAAATATATTTGTCTTAAATGGTTACATAGTTTATTCATTATCTATTTAAAAGCTATAAGTGTTATAATGTGTACGTTTTAATGTTTTTAATTTTTATGTGATGCTTATGATGGATGTGATTATGATTATGATGTGATTATGCTCACGATAATTGAATTACATTTGCAGGAAATTGAACCCCTTTCAAGAGCATCCCGCACAGTCTCATGGATCGACAGGTATAAGTCAATACACCTTATAGAAAGTCTATTTAATACACTTATCAATAGTAAGATTGATGTCTTCTAAGATCTCTCCCATTTGCAGGTACCAACAAATAGGTATTTGTCAGAAGTGTCTTCCTCAAGTGAGGGAAATATAGGAATAGAAGAGGAAAGTGAGACATGCAGTTTATCTAGAATAGGGAGATTAACTAGAGGTCAAAGGACTAGAAGGAAATTCAATAAACACATGAAATTTTTCCTTGCTCAAGGGGGGTCATGTTCTTATGATGATGAGACGAAAGGCGACATCGAGGTGCCCTTGAGGTACCAACATCTACAGAAACATTGGGTACCCAAGGAACTTCCTCCAATAAACACTGATTTTTGTGTTAATGAGAGGATATATCGCATAGCACCATCATCATTACATGGTTTGGGCCTATTTTCTATGGATGGCATAAAGGTGTCTTACAACAAAGTTTCTGAATTGATGGAGTATGTTGGACCATGTTACGATTACAAAAGTTGGATGCATATTGTTCAATATAAAAAAAGTATGCGTAGGTATGCACTCTCGGCAAATTATATACAATAGCAAGACAATAATCAAAGTAAAAGTGTGGCTATATACATTGATGGAAGGCCAAAAGCAACAGGGAATATTGCGGGTTTTATAAATAGTACACGACCTGGGTCAACTATAAAGCAACCCAATTGCATATTTGAGGTGTGCGAGGGAAATCGTGTATTCATCTGTGCGATAAAATCAATACGTGCAGGGGAAGAGCTGCTTATTGATTATAATTTGAACCGCATAGATACAAACGAGGCTACTATCATGGGGGTGGTACATACTATTAAACCAACTTCTAATCAATGACTCCAACATACCATTTAGTTATTAAATTTTTGGCTAACATTTTTATACTTGATCTTTGACACAGGGGCACAATATGGAGCAACCGCCTGAAGGTGATGGTGACGATATTCCTAGCTCATCTACACATGAGCAGGTAAAACTCATTGTAATTGTGCAAACTAGATAGAAGCAAAATGTTATTTTTTTTAATGTTATTTTCTTCATTGTTTTGGAGTAATTTTGATAATACTAATACTATTGTTGTCACAGAGGGCCGGTGGTCGGAGAGAGGGAAAGCAACCTGCAGTCCCCCCTTGTGGACCCTTTTTTTATTGATTTAGCAGAGACCGATGACCCGATCGGTTCCATTAAAAAGCTACTAAAGAAAATTGGGAAAGAACTTCTACGTTTGGTATCCATACATCCTCAGACTCAGGAAATAAAAGACAGGGTAGCTGAGTTGTTGTGCACTTCTGAAAACTTTAAAGTAATTATTATTGAAATTTTTAATTATTACAAGAGTTCAATAATGGTTTTTATGTTATGCTCTTTTATGACATTAATTAAAATATGGATGCATTGTCTTTACAGAGTTATTTGCGTAATTTTGAACCCCATTCCCATGATGAGGCCGGTATTGCAAGTGGTTCAGGTAGATCACATGTTCCATTCCCCACTTGTGTTTTCCACTAAATATATATAGGAATGATCATAATCATTGACAATACATGCTCGAACAATCTTTTTTTTTAATGCTCTAACAATCTTGTCCATGCTAGTCCACGCATTCTATATTTATGCATGCTCTAACAATTTTATTCTTCAGCTCCTTTCCATGATGATATGACAACGCCGCCTCCATCCAGGACAGCCACAAATGTCTTGCTGACTGCCATGTCAACAACACACAGCCTAAATGCACCAACTGTTGCACCATCTACTGGTACACAAATCCCTCTTTTTCTCTCTTTTGTTATGTGTTTAAGTGTTATGTGTTTACGATGTAGATCCCTTGATTGTGTTTGTGCCATGGGTGCTCTGCACCAATTTATTTCCCTTGAAGTATTATTTCTTGGAGGCATTTGATAATGGTTTTCATTTTTTGCAATAGGAGATGCAACAAGTCCCAATGCAACATCATTTCCTGGATGTTCCCGTGTTCCTAGTACGGGAACGGTGAAGGATTGCGTATTGATTATCAGGGATGATGAAGGCGTTCCCTTAAAAGTATCCAAACTTCCAGGTACTTTAAAGTTATTATTATTCTATAGTGATATAATAGTAATTTAGTTTTTGATCACTCTTCATCGACTAATGATCCCATGATTATTTTGTAGGGAATGATATTTTTTGGCGAAAACTTGGTGACGAGTGTTTGCAGATATTCGGGCCCACCATACGTACATGGTGGAACATCATATCCTAACTAAAACCCCAAACCACTATTTTGATTTCATATCATTGCTAGAATAGTTTTCCTTTTCATCAATTTCTTGAACTATATTAAAGGTAGCTTCTCTTCATTTATGAGTCTAACATGTTTTTTTTTACTTAAAAGGTGGAATAACCAAGATAAAAAGTTGAAGGATGATCTTGTACATAGTATGACCCAACTTTTTGGACCTCGTGCATTCGAGAGAAACAAGCTCCTTGAAAGAGCTGGTTTATGTTTGAAGTATATTAGGGACCAGTACAGGAAATATTTAGAGGTTAACCCAAGGCACGAGCATCCGCCCTGTGTTCTTGAGGCTAAGTGGCAGGGTTTGATTTTGGATGGAAAGTATAAAGCCGACATGAAAAAAGGAATTACGCCAGTAGAGAGTAGAGCAAGGTATGTGATACTTTTGAGAATGTAATTATGTACCAATTAACCTCTAAATTTTTCCTATACTGGTCTCTAACATATTTCAAACTTTTCATAGATTGCCTGACACATCAAAGGCAACAAAGGCAAGATTAGAAAAGCACGGGACACACAAGCTCGGCTCTGGTGGTTTTTCCAAACTTCAAGCACGAGTTGTAAGTATTAGTAAATGAAAACTTGTATCAATTTTTTTATATATTGCAAGGAAATTTTTTTTGATCAAACAATGCAAGTAAAATTCACCATACCAAGAAAAAATGTAGGGGTCAGAGTTCAATAGATGCCTCATAGAAGAGGACAAGAGAATTGGCTTCCAACAAGGCTATAGAGCTGTGGCTGAACGGCTACGAGCTGAAATCAGTGTGCAAGGTTCAAATAATGATGCATCTGAGCCACAGGTAAATAAGCTAAATGAAATTTATTTCAAATTGAATACTTTACCAATTAGTCTATTTGATGTTAAGTTCTAATATAAAGTGAGTATATCTGTTTTAAGAAAGCAATGATAACAATGTGTAGGATATTGGAATGCAGCCTGACAATCCTTCTACACAATCTATGCATAATGAAGGTTCGCATGATGTGCATCCTAGTGGTGGAGGTATACATTTGCTATTAAAATTTTTATATGTAATTACAATTGGTGTTTGGATTAATGTAACATTTTGTATAGCAACTGTAGAGGATCGAGGGGTCGGTGCTCATGAGCATGTTGAGGTTGAGTCTAGACAAAATGATGTGGCCAGATCAGGTAATTAAAGAGCGCCACAGTTATGTTCTTTAAAATTATTAAATACTTGTAACAATTATAATTAAATATTTTAAATTTAACTCTTTTATTTGTTATTGTAGAGGATCCCCCTTTGCAGCAGCATAGGAATTTGAGATCATCAAGAATAAAGAACAAAACAACTCATGAGGGGGGTATTGATGATAACACTGATGCTCCTCTTAGAGCTTACATAGAAAAAAAAATTAGAAAGAGAAAAAAGAAATGATTGTCATCTAAATACCTTAATTGATAATGACTGAATTTTATGTCTCAATGAATTTAATTATGTGCTAATGAATGTTCATGAATTATGTGTTTATTTTCATATTGATGAATGTTGCGTGTTAACGAATCTAATGTGTTAATGAATGTTATCATGTGATATTGATTGAATGTTACATTTTATTAATAATTGAAAGAATGAATGAATGTTAGATGTTAACGGGGAATGTAGAGTGATGTTAGGGGGAGGGGGGTGGGGCCAAATGAGCTTCCACCTTCACGTGGTTGGCCCTATTTAGTAGAGAATATTAAACTATATTCTTGAAACAAAGTGAAGCTCAATAAGATACTAAATGAGTCAAAATGGTTATCAAGGTCCTCTATCCATAAGATACTTGTAGTCAAAATGGTTATTAATAAGATACTTGTAGTCAAAATGGTTATCTAGGTCCTCTATCCATTCCATAAGTTCTTCACCATTCAAACTTCCTCCATAACAAGGAATGTGCTCTAGGTTAGTCATGAAGCCTAGCATGGACTCTCTGTCAGATAGAGCCACTATTTCAGAGCCTTTTCTGTGCATTTCCTTCAAGCACTGTACAGTGTACGGATGTGAAAGGGAGGGCAGACCAGTATGGAAGTTAGAGTATTTATATCTTATGCTTTGAGAGTTTATTTGGTAGATTCAAGACACCTTATATCAAAGTTATTCCTTTTTCTTATCTGTTGTTCTGTCAAACCCTCATTTTTTGGGTTATTGCATTCAAATGGCCTTAACTTGCAAATAAACCATAGGATATCCTCTGTTCTTTGTAAAATGCAAGTTAAGGAGGTTTATTTTCATATTTTAAAAGCTTTGGAACAGGATACTAAGCTAGAGAATTTCAAGAGCAAGCCCTAGGTCAAGAATCTCAATGTTCTTGACTAGGAGTTGATGGATTATGCAAGATCAGAGGGTAGCGGCAAGTAAAGGACCTCAAACCTTGTTGAATCTAGATCTTTAGAGCATGGTGGACATCTTCAAACTCTGATCTTGGTTTCATGCACCCATTTTCAATGCCTTGTTTTGGAACCCACACCCAAAGGCATGCATTAGGTCTGCGGACTCAATAAGGACATTGATATGCTGGAGTGGAGTCAGGGTCTGGGAGTTGGAGGATTGTTAGAACATCAAAAAGGGTACTCAAAAAACATATAAGTTCATAAGGTCCTTTGTCAAATTGAAGAGTTATTGCTGCAGAACAGGTTTTGGAGACCTACTAGAGTCACTAGGTCTATTTGGACCCGTTTGGACCACGACACACAGTAGCATCTACAGAGAAGAAGTTTGGTATGCAATGGTCTTGAAACCTCTTGAGAAATTCTTGGTATGCATTTGTGTGGTGCAAAAGCTTCGTTGAAAGAGAAAAAGAAGAAAAGAATAGAAATGCTTTTTTTTCTTTTTATGTCATATACTGTAACCAGCTACTTATAACTTGCAAAAATTATTATAACCATTTGAAATTGAAACTTAGTTTAATGTGAAACTGAGAACTGCTTTATTAGAGCTTTCTGTGATTTAGATTCAGACATCAAGAACATTGTTTGCCTAATATTGTGATTAATGTTTATTTATTAATATCTCATACTGACAAACAATTGATAATTGTAGGGAAAACGTCATTGGGGGTCTTTGAGGATCCACCAGAAGCCAAGGAGAAAATGTATTCAAATGCTAAAGATGGTGTAACAGTCCTTACAGCTGTTGAACCTTGCTGTGTAGATCATCTCCGATTCTCCAAGTTCAACAGTACTGTGGTATTCCTTTGGATACTTCTAATGGTAATTTCAGACATCAAGTTCTTTTCGTATGAAACTACTACATTTGTAATCTGTAGTTTTAAAATTTTAGTTTATAAATGTTCATCAGCTTTAGTTCGTATGCTGCCATTTCAAGTATGATTAATGAAGTTACCTTTATCACAGGATGAAAGTGAGCAGTCAGCATACTGGTACGGAGCTGGCAGCATTGATACGGTGACTAGGGCATCATTTAATGGTGGTATTGTGTTTTCCCGTATTTAGGGCATCGGCCTTTTGAAGCATTGCCTTCATCTTTCTTAAGTCTGAGTTTTAAGTTTGTTTATCTCTCTCGGCGCTGTTGAAAATACAAATGACAACGTTCTTGTTTGTTTTGCCCTTATATCCCGATGTGATTTCGCGGAGGGTTACGACGCTGTTGAAAACACAAATGAAAACACAAATCCCTTGTGTAATTGCCACTTGAAGGAGGACAGTCACTGTAAAGACAACATGATAATGTACACTTACAGTGAGTGTACATTATCATGTTGTCTTTAGAGTGACTATCCTCATTTGTTGAAGAAGAAAAGCATTAATGTGGCTGAATAGCAATACATTCAAGTGGCAATCACACAAGGGACAGTCACTGTGAGATGTCCTCATTTGTGACTGTCCTTACAGTGAGTGTACATTATCATGTTGTCTTTAGAGTGACTGTCCTCATTTGTTGAAGAAGAAAAGCATTAATGTGGTTCAATAGAAATACATTCAAGTGGCAATTACACAAGGGACAATCGATCACTGTGAGATGTCCTCATGTGTGACTATCCTTGTCACAAATGAGGACATCTCACAATGACTGTCCCTTGTGTAATTCAAGTGGCAATTACACAAGGGACAGTCACTGTGAGATGTCCTCATTTGTGACTGTCCTTACAATGAGTGTACATTATCATGTTGTCTTTAGAGTGACTGTCCTCATTTGTTGAAGAAGAAAAGCATTAATGTGGTTCAATAGCAATACATTCAAGTGGCAATTACACAAGGGACAATCGATCACTGTGAGATGTCCTCATGTGTGACTATCCTTGTCACAAATGAGGACATCTCACAATGACTGTCCCTTCTGTAATTGCCACTTGAATGAGGATAGTCACTGTAAAGACAACATGATAATGTACACATACAATGAGTGTACATTATCATGTTGTCTTTACAGTGGCTGCCCTCATGTTGTATATTCTTCTCTGTAGATGCTACTATGTGCTAGGGAACTTCTTAGAACTGTTGGTATATTCTTACAACTTGTTACACCTGGGATATTCTTCTCTGTAGATGCTATTGTGTGCCGTGGTCCAAACAGGCCCATAAATGTGGTTGAATAGCAATACATTCAAGTGGCAATTACACAAGGGACAGTCACTGTGAGATGTCCTCATGTGTGACTGTCCTTGTCACAAATGAGGACATCTCACAGTGACTGTCCCTTGTGTAATTGCCACTTGAAGGAAAAAAGCATTAATGTGGTTCAATAGCAATGTATTCAAGCGGCAATTACACAAGGGATAATCACTCTGAGATTTCCTCATTTGTGACTATCCTTACAGTGAGTGTACATTATCATGTTGTCTTTACAGTGACTGTCCTCATTTGTCGAAGGAAAAAAGCATTAATGTGGTTCAATAGTGATGCAGAGTAGTCAGGGCTTTTAGAATATACAAATATACATCCTTAACTCTCATTCCACCAAGGAAGAAGGAATTCCAATGGTTGAAACGTGAGTTAAGGTCTTTACATCAGTCAAACCCTGAAAATGAGGGTTTCTAAACAATGCACAGAAAATTTGAAATAACTTAGATATAAAACAAAGAGAATCAATCAAACCAACTTCCAAAGCATCAGATGTCACTATTACAACTTCCAGGCAAATTTTATCATCCAACCACCATCCGTACAACCGTACAGAGTTCATTTTTCACCAGAAATGCACTAAAACAGGGTTATTTTTATTTTTTATGAAAGCAAAATGATTACAATACTGGTTCTCTGTCTGTCTTAGACCATTTGAAGCCTAAAATAGGCTCTCCAAACGTTGGTTCAACCATCTAGGTGGTTAGAATAGTTTATCCAACAAATGTCAACTTTGCTAAGCAACTTTTAAAGTTGCATTACAACTTTGCAAACAACTTTGCCGAGAAGGTTAAAAATGTGTTGTGAAACTTTAGGAACCTTATTAAAGTTATTTTGGACCTTCAAACTTCTTAACAACATCTAAAAGACACCTAATAAACACTTACTATGCTCATTTCATCCAAGGACTCAAAAGATGCCCAAGGTTTATAAGTCACCAAGGGGTCTTGTGTCCAACAAGTGGATGTTTATAAGGAGATAAAATCAATCCTTAATATTTATTACAAACCATGAAAACATCTAAAACTCCTATTCTAATTTATTGTCATTCAAAAAGACTCTGATTTGTCATTCAAAAAGACTCTGATTTGTCAATCAAAAGGACCTTTCACCAGTCAATCCTTCAAAGCTCCAAGGTGAAAATCTTATGTTCCAATTGATAGGATTTGACTCCTTGGCTTCATGGAAACTTCCTTCAATCATGGTGTCTTTGGCTTGCATTAGGGATGCCCCTGCATCAAATAGCAATGCATTCAAGTGGCAATTACACAAGGGACAGTACATGCCCATTAAAGTTGGTGTTTTGTTATCCAGCATGACAATGGAGACAACATACTCTGTGTCAATTTTACTGATCAAATTTCCCTCCGCCAGGCAAAGCAACAATCTGGGTATGATAAGGTGAAATTTTGTAGTCCTTTTGGGTATGATAACAGTTCCAGTTTCCAATAAGATGGTTCATTTTTATAATCTAGCTTCAATTTCTCTTGTGAAAATCTTTTTTTCATTTTATGGGTGGTAAAATATAATTATTATGCTAGAGGTGTGTACTTATGGATGATAATGAAACAAAATGATAAGATTTAAGACTCTTGTTTTTTTTTTAAATAGCAATTTAAGTTTCCTTCTATTATAAATTACTGTTTTTCTATTTTTTAATGTATCTTTCCAAATCTTTTATATCAATTTTATTTATGAAATATAAATATATTAATAATGTTTTAGTGTTTTTAGGATTAGTTTATATCAATTCTATGTATCATCATTCGTCATTCAATTGTCAGTATTATTAATTTAGACTGTGCAATTGTAGAACTACTCGAATATGGGTTGGATGGATACTCAAGCAGGGGAACCCTCCTCAAATATCTCAAGCAGTGAACTTGGAAAAATGTGTCCTAAAGGAACCCTTTCCATTAGAGAGATAAAAGTACAAACAAGTAAAAGAAGCAGGCTCTGCAAATATGTTTTTGAGAAGAAAAATGATAGATTATTCGAGTATGGTTCATGAGGTATATCTAAAAAGACATTTTTTTTCTTATTATAATAAAAGAGGAAGTTGTGAATGTCAAAGTTGAGTGAAACAAAAATTATTTTCATCAAATTTTGTTAGGCTTGCTTTTGGGAATAGTTTCTTACAATATTGCTATTAAGATTTTTATTGTGTAGTTTTTAGATTAGGTTTATAAAATTATATTTCATGAGTAGTGATTCATATTAATCAATTAACGATACTTTTGGAAGGTATTTTCAATGTGTCAAATTTTGATATTTTTACAAGAATTAGATTGTGTAATTTTTTTAATTAAAGTCATTGACTCATATTTCATAAATAATAGTTCTCATGAATCCATCTCTTATAAGATTGAATAGTCTATTTAGGAAGTATTTCTGATAGTATGTCAAATTATGATATTACTATTACCATTAGATTGCATGGCTTTGAAGTCAACCTCGTTGACCCATATTCTTCTCTGTAGATGCTACTATGTGCTAGGGAACTTCTTAGAACTGTTGGTATATTCTTACAACTTGTTACACCTGGGATATTCTTCTCTGTAGATGCTACTATGTGCCGCGGTCCAAACGGGCCCATAAATGTGGTTGAATAGCAATACATTCAAGTGGAAATTACACAAGGGACAGTCACTGTGAGATGTCCTCATGTGTGACTGTCCTTGTCACAAATGAGGACATCTCACAGTGACTGTCCCTTGTGTAATTTCCACTTGAATGAGGACAGTCATTGTAAAGACAACATGATAATGTACACATACAATGAGTGTACATTATCATGTTGTCTTTACAGTGGCTGCCCTCATGTTGTATATTCTTCTCTGTAGATGCTACTATGTGCTAGGGAACTTCTTAGAACTGTTGGTATATTCTTACAACTTGTTACACCTGGGATATTCTTCTCTGTAGATGCTACTGTGTGCTATGGTCCAAACGGGCCCATAAATGTGGTTGAATAGCAATACATTCAAGTGGCAATTACACAAGGGACAGTCACTGTGAGATGTCCTCATGTGTGACTGTCCTTGTCACAAATGAGGACATCTCACAGTGACTGTCCCTTGTGTAATTGCCACTTGAATGAGGACAGTCACTGTAAAGACAACATGATAATGTACACAAGTACCATGAAGGTAGTTGCAAGTTACGACTGTTTCATTGCATACCCGAAACAATGAAGATGTTACGGTCCACAAAACGTTTGTGCTTGAAAGATGAACAAATAAAATTAAACTTCTAAATAACCAAAGCCGCTAACAATAAATTCAACACAGATATGTCCTCATTTCTGGGTATTTTAGCTCTGTAACAGCTGAATACCAGATTACATAATAATGACAAAAGAAAAATAAACCCAACGTACTCAGAAATTGTAGCTGTGATTTCGCGGAGGGAATCTCTCTCGGCACTGTTGAAAATACAAATGACAACGTTTCTCTACATTATCATGTTGCCTTTACAGTGACTGTCCCTTGTGTAATTGCCACTTGAAGGAGGACAGTCACTGTAAAGACAACATGATAATGTACACTTACAGCCCGTGTACATTATCATGTTGTCTTTAGAGTGACTATCCTCATTTGTTGAAGAAGAAAAGCATTAATGTGGCTGAATAGAAATACATTCAAGTGGCAATCACATAAGGGACAGTCACTGTGAGATGTCCTCATTTGTGACTGTCCTTACAGTGAGTGTACATTATCATGTTGTCTTTAGAGTGACTGTCCTCATTTGTTGAAGAAGAAAAGCATTAATGTGGTTCAATAGCAATACATTCAAGTGGCAATTACACAAGGGACAATCGATCACTGTGAGATGTCCTCATGTGTGACTATCCTTGTCACAAATGAGGACATCTCACAATGACTGTCCCTTGTGTAATTCAAGTGGCAATTACACAAGGGACAGTCACTGTGAGATGTCCTCATTTGTGACTGTCCTTACAATGAGTGTACATTATCATGTTGTCTTTAGAGTGACTGTCCTCATTTGTTGAAGAAGAAAAGCATTAATGTGGTTCAATAGCAATACATTCAAGTGGAAATTACACAAGGGACAATCGATCACTGTGAGATGTCCTCATGTGTGACTATCCTTGTCACAAATGAGGACATCTCACAATGACTGTCCCTTCTGTAATTGCCACTTGAATGAGGACAGTCACTGTAAAGACAACATGATAATGTACACATACAATGAGTGTACATTATCATGTTGTCTTTACAGTGGCTGCCCTCATGTTGTATATTCTTCTCTGTAGATGCTACTATGTGCTAGGGAACTTCTTAGAACTGTTGGTATATTCTTACAACTTGTTACACCTGGGATATTCTTCTTTGTAGATGCTACTGTGTGCGGTGGTCCAAACGGGCCCATAAATGTGGTTGAATAGCAATACATTCAAGTGGCAATTACACAAGGGACAGTCACTGTGAGATGTCCTCATGTGTGACTGTCCTTGTCACAAATGAGGACATCTCACAGTGACTGTCCCTTGTGTAATTGCCACTTGAATGAGGACAGTCACTGTAAAGACAACATGATAATGTACACAAGTACCGTGAAGGTAGTTGCAAGTTACGGCTGTTTCATTGCATACCCGAAACAATGAAGATGTTATGGTCCACAAAACGTTTGTGCTTGAAAGATGAACAAATAAAATTAAACTTCTAAATAACCAAAGCCGCTAACAATAAATTCAACACAGATATGTCCTCATTTTTGGGTATTTTAGCTCTGTAATAGCTGAATACCAGATTACATAATAATGACAAAAGAAAAATAAACCCAACGTACTCAGAAATTGTAGCTGTGATTTCGCGGAGGGAATCTCTCTCGGCACTGTTGAAAATACAAATGACAACGTTTCTCTACATTATCATGTTGCCTTTACAGTGACTGTCCCTTGTGTAATTGCCACTTGAAGGAGGACAGTCACTGTAAAGACAACATGATAATGTACACTTACAGCCCGTGTACATTATCATGTTGTCTTTAGAGTGACTTTCCTCATTTGTTGAAGAAGAAAAGCATTAATGTGGCTGAATAGAAATACATTCAAGTGGCAATTACACAAGGGACAGTCACTGTGAGATGTCCTCATTTGTGACTATCCTTACAGTGAGTGTACATTATCATGTTGTCTTTAAAGTGACTGTCCTCATTTGTTGAAGGAAAAAAGCATTAATGTGGTTCATTAGCAATGTATTCCTAGCATCTGTACCTACATCTCTCTTATATACTACAAGTTACTTGCCATCAGAAATTGCAGTTCCCTCACGTGACATTGATGGTGAAGTGTTCTTTTCAAAACCATCATCTGTGGTTACCAATGCTCCTGTTTTAGGCAATAAGTTTGTTGCATTCCATGAGCCATTGGTCAAGTTTCTTCTACGAGCTTTTGATGCCTCAAAATCTAAGCAGCGCCTACGCATGCCTCGTTGTGGTTGATTATCATTCTGTACATGAATTATAATGAGTAATCAGTTTTGGGCCTTGGAATCTTGTATGTAACATGCACAGGCATTTCATGGCTAAATGAATCTATTTTAAAAGCATCAACTTTTCTTACATGATGCTGGATACATAAGTAGAAC
Source organism: Chamaecyparis obtusa (assembly GCA_027943335.1). Lineage (NCBI taxonomy): Eukaryota > Viridiplantae > Streptophyta > Pinopsida > Cupressales > Cupressaceae > Chamaecyparis > Chamaecyparis obtusa. The sequence goes on along the minus strand of BSBK01006353.1, from coordinate 39,238 downwards.
AAGCGTATATCAAATTGGAAGCAATCAGAACTCCACAATGACATATTATTTAGAGTACTCTTCAGTTTAAGTAATAATGCATATATTGACACTGTAAAGACAACATGATAATGTACACTCACTGTAAAGACAACATGATAATGTACACTCACTGTAAGGACAGTCACAAATGAGGACATCTCACAGTGACTGTCCCTAGTGTAATTGCCACTTGAATGTATTGCTATTCAGCCACATTAATGCTTTTATTCTTCAACAAATGAGGATAGTCACTCTAAAGACAACAAGATAATGTACACTCACTGTGAGTGTACATTATCATGTTGTCTTTAGAGTGACTATCCTCATTTGTTGAAGAATAAAAGCATTAATGTGGCTGAATAGCAATACATTCAAGTGGTAATTACACTAGGGACAGTCACTGTGAGATGTCCTCATTTGTGACTGTCCTTACAGTGAGTGTACATTATCATGTTGTCTTTACAGTGGCTGTCCTCATTTGTTGAAAGAAAAAAGCATTAATGTGGTTCATTAGCAATGTATTAAATAATTTTTTTTTTTTTAATCCACCCACGGGCGTCGCAATTGCGACGGCAACCCGTCGCAATGCGATGCAGGCACCCGTCGCAATTGCTTGGGAGGTCCGTCACGATTGCGACGGCCTTCCGAAGCCATGCGACGGGGGGGGCGACGCCCATGCCGCTAACAAATCTTAGTCACATTGCGACGGGGTATGTGTCGCAATTGCGACGGCTACCCATAGACGTCGCAATTTGCGACTAAAAAATAGCGACGTCTATGGGTGTTGCTATTGCGACACATAGCTGTCGCAATTGCGACACATAGCCGTCGCAAAATGCCCCCAAATGTATTAGTGTTCAATTGTATTTTTTGTTTTGTCTAGGTGAGTTCTGTATGTCACAACAATTGCACCTTAAAAAATATTTCCATCCTTGTGTGCATTCAAGTCTTCAATGGAAATTACATTTGTAATTATTTTTTTTTGCCTGAGAATTATTTTGAACATGTGTTTATTATGTAATATGAAAATAGGAAAAGAATATTGTTTCATAAGTTTGTAACAGTTTTGAAGTAAAATAAGTTTTCAATTTTTTAATTGGGGTGAGATGAAAGAACACTTACATTTTTCCTTGTCCCGGTTGTACAATATCCTTCTCTCCTTTCGCTCTTTGTTTCTCTTCATTTGTACTATAGAGGAACAAGAGAGATATGTAAGTGGAAGAGCTTTATGTTAAAAATTAAAGAAAGGGAAAGAGCAGTAAGGAAATATTTGTGCTTACTTTTTTTGTATTTTCTTTATTTTAAAATTGTAGAATTAAAGAAATGGTATCGTGGTCACTCCAATATGTGTCTATCATTGAGAATGCGTAATTTTCTTTGTTAATGTTGGACTAAGCATGGTCAATAACATATTTTTGTAATTGATTTGTTTTGTTCAGTAGAAAATATATATTTTTATTAGTTAGAAATGTTTCTAGTTTAATGGTGTCTGTACTGTTATGTTCCATATCGATATTGAAATCTCCTAGAATCAGTATATTGTTGTTCAAACCAATATTTGACAATGCTTTTTCGATGCTATCAATGATTGAAGAGATTTTAGTGGATGGTGGTGTATACAAGTTAAGTATTGTTATTTGAAAAGTATGAAGGACTAATTTTGTTTGCAATACTTCAACATTGTTTGATATGTATTGTTGGGTATCTGTAATAAGTATATTTTTTTTAACTAAAGTCATAAGTCCATGAGTTTGATACATAGAAACTGTTTCAAATATTTTTAGTTTTTCATGATAAGGAATGTGATTTGTATTTGTTTCTTGAAGACAAATTACGTCTGCATGTAAGAAATCATAGTCATTTATTATATCATCAAAATGTGACCTCAGGCTTCTTGTATTTAGTGATAGAATTGTTTATATCACTTTTTGGTTTTGTATATGCTAGTTTCCATTTGGCATCTGTGTTTAACCAATACATCTCATTTTTTATTTTTTTGTTGACCTTGAAATTTTTCCTTGTGAGTGGATTTATCAAGAATAGTGAATTCATAGCTCGAACACGTGATAATGCTGTATATACTAATCCATGGGAATTTAATCCTAATGGATCAAATGCAAGTCCTTCTAGTGTAAGCCCTTGTGATCTATGAATTGTTCTGGCACATGCTAGTTGTATTGGGAACTATTTGTGAACCTTGAGATGTGACGAGTTTCTATTTTGTGCTATTGGTTTTGTTATTCGTAGAATCAATATCCATTGTTTTGAAATATTTGGTGTGTATAGATGTTCAAACTTTTGTAATTGACTTTGCCTGATATTTTTGTCATTGAATTCAATCCAAATTGTGTCCACTTCATTTGAAATTGTGTATACTTTGAAAATACCATCAACACCATTGACTAATCTATCTTTCATGTTGTAATTTCCAGCGTACAATTCAACTAACATATTGGGTTTTAATATTATTTGTTGGGGTAGACTTTTTGTTGGATATTGTGTTATATTTCTATAGTTTTCATCTATTTCATCAATTGCATTAATGAAAATTTGTTCCCCTGGAACAATGGATAACATTTTTTGATTGTGAAAATCTACTAACTTGTTTGTGTGGAAAATATGTGGGAACATTAGATCAGATGGAGGTGGTCTAAAATAATTTTTGTTAAGATATTCTATTTCAAAATTAGATTGTGAATTGGTTCGTATTTTGTTTAGTATAGAGATAAAGACAATATTTTTTTGTCACATAGGTTTTTGCAATTCATAATAGGTTATCGTATCTTTCCAATTGTAGGGTACTCTTTCCTTGTTGATAGTAGGATATTAAAAAATGAAACTATCTTGAATTGGTTGTGCCTGATAGAAGTCTCCACAAAAGATTATGTCAAGACCTCCAAAATAAATTGTTTGGCAATGCTTGATTTCTCTCATTCTTTTGTCAATTAAATATAGGAATCAACTACCTATTAAAGAAGCCTCATCTATAAGAAAAACTTGTAGTTGTTCGTAATTTTTTTGCAAGGAATCCATTGTGTCATTACTAAGTGGGGTGAATGTGGAATTGTTAAATGGAAATAGCAATGTAGAATGTATTGTTGTTCCCCATACATTGAATGCTACTTTCCCTATGTAAGCCATGACTAGTCCTTTTGGCTTGAGGGGATTTGAATCAGGATTTGAATTATAAATGCGTAATAGCATTTGAAATATTGCTTATGCTGTGAACATTTTGCCAGTTCCTGCACCACCAGTTAAAAAGAGATAAAAAAGATTGTTCTCTTGAATTTTTCTTGAGGTGAATAAGTTATTCTAATCAACAAAGTAAAAATCATTATAAACCACTTTACCTTAAAAACCCAATGAATTAAAATCATTATAAACCATTTTTTACCTTCCACTATAAATAAAGCCTACTTTTTAATTTCAGTAACGAGCCCCACGATTTCATTGGATATGATTTAAGCCCGCAATCAATGCTAAAGAGGAATAACCTATAAATTTCATCTATCATATTACATTTCCCTCTATTTTCTCACAAGATCTGAACCAAATCGTTCGCTCCAGCTATTCATCATATCTTAAGGTGCAATCCAGATCACATGAAAATAACACAACCTCATTTTACAATGACTATTTCTGTATGTAAATCCCAAATTGAATGAACATTTTGATCAATGATATTGAATTGTAATCAATTTTAGTGACGGGTAATGAAAAATGCACTAGCAAGTATCGAGTCAAGCATATTAGTATTGATCAGAATACTTTATAGAAACATTAAGAAAATTGTCCAGTAGTCCATCAGATAAGAAATGAGGCTGCAATCCCAACTCAATGAACTTTGTATGCTCTACATTGATTTAGGAAATAGACAATTTACTTTGACTTATCAAAAACAACTAACCATACTAGCAGAGTTGAATTGGTTATTACGATTATTATGCTATACTATAGAGTGGTTGGTTTCTTTCAGACATTTTAGTTCTGATTTCTACTCAAGTCAGGTTTCAGTCACACTATCATCAGGATCGAGATATAACAGTTGAAGAAGAAAACATTCTCCCTCAGCTGTTCTATTTTTTGCTGATGATGGCTTACCAAGAATGATATGACTTTTATCCTTCTTTTGTTCTATCTCATTAAATCCTCCCTCAACTATTCTATTTTATGCTGATGATGGCTTACCAAGAATGATATGACTTTTCTCCTTTTTCTGTTCTATCTCATCTTAATAATGGTTCACAAAATTTAATCTAAAGTATTAATACCAAAATTCTCCCAATTTAATTTTGAAACCAATTGCATCCATCAGTATAGAATGTAGAAATCTGATAAAATTAATTGAATCCAAGAACTTAGCTCGAATTACTATTTTTATACAATAGGAGAAAAACTAGATAAAACTATCTGTATTAAATAAAAAATACTTCAATGGCTGTGCCCATTTCTAAGTTACTATATAGAAAAACTCTAGTTGATAAAAATGAAATGAAATCTACATAGATTACCCAAACTCTATAGGCTTTGCAAGCCAAACTTTTTCGTTACGAAGAGCCTTGGGCCTGATTCCCAAGGCCATCATGTCACACCAGTCTAAATTATGATCCTCTGATAAAATGAAGGCATGACCATATCCTTGGATTGTGCCAGGAACCATTTCATACTTCTCTTTTTCTTCAAGTGGCAACTTGAAGAATTCCTTCGCCACCTTCTTTGTAAGCTCCAGTAGGTCCACCTCAATTTCATGATTCAACACCTGAAGGAGAAGAGACAAGACATGAGGATTCTAAATCCTTATGATAGTGTGACTATTATAGGTTTTACCTGTGACGAATTTTTGAATAAACGATGACTAGAAAGAGGATATTATTTATTAGTTTATCAATAATGACTGTTTATTGTAGTTTTCTGTTTGCTGTTTAGCAAGTGAACAATATGTTTATTCTTGTAATTTCTCCCTTTTTAATTCAAAAAATATATTGTTTATGAAAATTAGTTTGATTTTATTTTCTAAATTTTTTTTTGTTTATCAATACATGTTGAAATTTATTAATGGACTTTCAGTCATCATTTTTTGAATTTCCTCGAAGATAACACTTAAAAGATAATAGAACATCCTAACTTCATATTGTATAATAAATTAAGAACTTGTAATATTGAAATTGATGTTACATATTCAGGCCCAATTTACTGTATAGTCCCAATTACGAGAGAATATGATGGAGTATAGAAAAATCCATATTATTTCATTAAATAATCTCATTGAACCCATTTTTATTATAAATGACTATAATAAGTCTCTTTTCTAAGATAATAGAACAAAGACATTTCAGTGAAAACTGGCTCCAAACCGGGCAAGGGAATTCAGGAAATCATCATAAAAAATAATAATATTATAATCATAGTTTTTGTCTCAGTTGTTCCCTGCCCTGTATGTACTAGCTGTCACATTAATTTTAGGAACTTCATGTTTACTCAATATACATTTAATTATAGTTCAAAATGTCACTACTTTATGTTACTCCATTTAATTAAGTTAAAATTGTGTCAGATTCATTATGCTCAGACTTTTGCTTCTAACTTTTAAGTTATAATTCTATCTATAAGCTTTATTTAACTCTTCTATCCTAATCAAATTGTCTATGTTATGATTTATTTAATTTTGAGATTTATGTTTTTTAGTGGTTCATACGATCTATGAACACACTAATTTATTATTTGTATTTGTCTTATTGAAGCAGTAATATACATATGCACTCCTACAAAATCAGGTAACACCTACTTCTTCTTTGTTGATTTTTCTCTCTCAATTACATACTATCATAAAATAAAATATTTACAATTAAAATTACTGTAAATTTCATTACACAATTAAAAATTATTGATATTGTTGATGTTGATAGCCATAGAAACAATCAAAAACAAATTGAATGTACTATTGATTATGCTTTGCAAATTGAAAACTTATTTAGACTACAATCGTTTCATTACACTCTAGGAGACTATGTAAGATACGAAATACTAGGAGATTTAATCTTTTTACTCCATTAAAATAGATTTTAAAAAACCAATAACAATGAAGATAGAATTGCTTGAAGGAATTTTTTGTCCAATGAGTTTTTTTTGAGATTTTAAAGAGTTCACTTAATGATTGAGAGTAGTTTAGGTTTCTAAAAACTCTAAAATTAAATTAGAAACATTGTTTTGAAAAGAATTTTTATTTCTAATTTTTATTTAGTTGATTTAGAAGATATTTAAAGTTTCCAAACTTTAATAGCAATCGGGAAAATAATTACATTGTGTAATTCAGGTAAGTGAATAAATAAAAAGATTGTTCTCTTGAATTTTTCTTGAGGTGGATAAGTTATTCTAATCAACAAAGTAAAAATAATTATAAACCACTTTACCTTAAAAACCCAACAAATTACAATCATTATAAACCATTTTTTACCTTCCACTATGAATAAAGCCTACTTTTTAATTTCAGTAACGAGCCCCGTGATTTCGTTGGATATGATTTAAGCCCACAATCAACTCTAAAGAGGAATAACCTATAAATTTCACCTATCATGTTACATTTCTCTCTATTTTCTCACAAGATCCAAACTAAATCGTTCGCTCCAGCTATTTGTCATATCTTAAGGCGCAATCTAGAGCACATGAAAATAACATAGCCTCATTTTACAATGACTTTTTCCGTACATAAATCCCAAATTGAATGAACATTCTGATCAATGAGATTGAATTGTAATCAATTTTAGTAACGGGTAATGAAAAATGCATTAGCAATTTTTATTGCAATGTCTTTTATAATTTGTTGTTGTTCTTCATTAGATGTTGCCAGTTTATAATATTGGACATTTTCTAGGAGATTAGGGTTTTGTACTATTTGATAACCAATATCGAATTTATTTTTCTTTTGTTGTAAAAAAGCTAAATCTAAACTGAGATCGTATGTTTCAACGTTATTGTTAGTATTTTTTTGGGGGGTTTTTTGTTCATGAGTCTTCATTTCATTTTGCTCAAAATTTACAAATTCATCATCTAAGTCTCCCCATTTTGAATTAAAATTGTATGTATATTTAGCTTCATTTTCTGTGATTATTTTCTCATAATGACTGTAGGCGTGTTGAATTGTTTTAAAACCATCTGCTATTGTATTTTCATTATTTTCAAATGGAACATACAATAATAGTTTTTCTCTATAATAGTTTTCATAATCAATGTGCTTGTTATATTTAACAAATCTAATGACACTAGATTTTGATCGCTTTACTGGTTTTCCTTTAATAATTTTGTAGTCTGCTGCAAATTGAGCCAAACAAAGTGTTTTTATTTTCTATGGATGAATAATGTAATGGTCTATAATTGATTTACACATTATTTGATTTGAATCATCAGGTTCTACTTTTAAAAGTGAGTTAGAATTTAGAATAAATGTGTGTTCTTCTTGTGGAGATGTGTTGATGAAGACGCATGTTCTTGAGCTTGAATTTAAAGGTAGTGATAATATTATATGTACTGCAAGTTGACTAGACATTTGTTGTAGGTTGAGCATGGTATTTCCTAGTGTACATATCATTTGTATAGCATCAATTTTTGTTGTTTCATGGTCTCTTTGTATTTTTTTGAAAGCAGTTGTCATTGATTTGTCAATTTTGGTCATATATGATGAGTAGTATGCTGTACCGGCATATGCATTTAGCACAAATTGTGCATCACTATTTGCTTCCCACAAGTTTGGTACTTTTTTTTCGAAACTATTATTCCAAATATGTGATGGTTGTCTTTTCAAGAAAAGTGTTGATTTTGTTATTGTTGATTGTATTGCTTTTAAGTAGTTATCTTCATTCATGTTGATTTGAGTTAAGAAATTTTGAAAAGTAATACATTCATCATACTTTTCAGATTGGAAAATTTTTGATATTTTACTAGCATTGTTAGTTATAATTGTATCGGTCGATACAATTGGTTCAAGTATTATTATTTTTCTCATAGGAGGTGGTGGAAAATTATACCTATAGTGCATTATTTTTTCCTACAAATTTCTATGTGGTAGTGTCGATGCAGCTTACTAAGCCTATCATTTAGTGGTTTTGTATTGCATTCAATGAAGTTGTCAACGAATTGTTCAATTTCTAAGTTGTTGGATTTTCCATATATAGGTTCATCTTCAACCCATATCAATGCATGATCATGTTCATTACCTCTATTTTGAAATTCTGTGATGAAGAAGAAATCTTTGATATGTCCTAGAATAGTGTCATCAACAACCAATAATTTTTTAAGGCAATTAATTTTATGTCTATAATAACGAGTACAAGTGACTGGATCTTTATGAATGAGTGAATTAATATCAAGGTCATGGTCTTCTTGTGACATTTTATTTTCTTGTCAATCTTTGTATAACCTGGATAATGTTGATAATAGTGGTGGCCATACATGCTCTGCAATTGAGAATGTCAAGAAGAATGTTGGAGGACCTAGTTGTTGTATCATTGCAAATACATTTTTCTTTGTTTGTTGTAGACAATCTGGAGAGATACGAATATGCTTGAAATCCAACATTATCCAATGTCGGATTTTAAATTTTTTTCTAGATTTGGTTTGTTTTTAACATCTTTTGCGAGTAGTGTGTGTCCTTTCAGTTGACCCTTTCTTATTCTTATTGATATACTTGAAATTATTTTGTCTAGGATGATGCAGATTGCTTTAAAAAATAGGTTAGTTGTATGAGTTGCAAAATCTCCACTAGAGTGTAAAATCTCCCATTGTGTAATTTTTTGATACTTGAATTTTTGGGTTATGTCTATATCTCGTGGCTCACCAAAAAAAAGAGTTGGAAAGTTCATTTCTTTTGCATATGTATCCTTAAAAATTCATAGTGGTTGGTTTCCTTCTCCTGGTGCCATTTCAAATATTTTATCATGCAAGTCATATATAGATCGAGATTCTACAAATCCATGTACAAGTGTGTCAGTACATGTTTCTAAATCATCACCATCGACCATTTCTTTAGTATTTGAATCAGTGTCAACACTTTCATTTTCTATTATAGAGTTTGTGGTATTTTGTTTTTCAAATGTTATTTTCCAAGTATTATCTATTGAAATATTTTCTTGTTTGTATAATTGTCTTTTGCATAATTTTATTAATGCTTTCATTATTAGGTTTGGATGAACAATTCCAGTTTGATATGGATTTTTGTATTGTAGTTTTCTCTTTAATGAAACATCAATTGTTATTGTGTCATCTACTGAACGTGGAAGCAATTTTTGTATAATGTTTATATTTGTTGGTACATTAATGATGGAACCAGTTAATCCTAGTTGAGACATCTTATGTCCCCATTGCCTAATTTGTGCAAAAGCTAGTCGTGGTGATATAAGTCATTCCTCAAGTTCTGATATAGATGACAAAATTTGAATTGGCTTGTTTCGTCTTATAAATTGTGGTGTTGCATAAAGTGGAAACTTACCATTTTGTAACATTGTTTTACAATATATGCAAGCTTTTGCAATGGAATGGAGAGGTCTTAGTTTTGTAAAATTCTAATGTGTTTTTTGTTCTTTTTTGGTAAGTGGTTTTATGTTATGACCAAATTGCAATCTTTGACAAATGTAGTATTCGTGTTGAGGAGTATCTTGAATCACTTCGAAATATGTTTCTGTTGGATTCTTCTTAATGTGCTTTCTTTTTTTTGAATAATGTTTCCATTTAGTTCTATTACTATTACGTATTAAATTTTTTAATTGTTTGAGTGATATTCTTTGTTTATCTTTATTTTGTTCATTATCTAATGTCATATTATTTGGTGTACAAATTTGTATACATTTTTTTGTTGTCTGATATTTTTCTTTTGTTTTCATTGTTGATGCTGACATTGTTGAATGATCTATTTGAATTGATTCTAAATTTTGAGTCAGTACTAGTGGCTCGTAATGTATATGTGTATTATTTTTTTCAAATAATACAATATTATATGTTTTTCTTGATTGTACTTCATTTTTTATGACATGCTCAATTTCTTTAGTTCTTGATGACTATACATTAATTGTTATGTTGAATATAGTTGCTAGCCATTGTAAGGAGAAAGACCCTCCTTCAATTCTACCTTTTGAATAAGGCAATGCCATGTTGATAATATAGTCTTGCCAGTTTGCAACACATGGAATTGTTTGCAACATGTTCCTCGTTATGTAAAGTTGTGTATAGTGATTTACTTGTCTACCATTACCTTTTTTTGCATTGCAAAAGGATTGTGCAATGTATAATCATAATGATTGTATATCAAATTCTTCATCCATCAAATAGCAAATTGAATGGAAGAGGCTGTCACCACAATTCGTTGTTGTAACTGAATTTTTGTTTAGACCTTTAATTTTCATTTTAGGAGCAATTTTTTGCCAATAGCTTTCTATTGTTGAACAAATATTGGACAAGTAACTTGACGATGGAAAATTGTCAGGTATGAAAGTTTTTTTACATATGAGTGGCTCATAGTGACCACCAATAGGGTTTTCGTCATGGAATAAAATACTATAAGTATGTTGTTCAATGTTGTTGTTGAAATGCAAATACTTTTTTTTGGTTGTTGTTGACCATATTGCAATTGGTATGTTCAGCCATTTGGAGACCCACCGTATACAAAATGTATCACCCCAAAGGCCATGCTCTATTTCTGGTTGAGTAGTTGAGGCAGACAATCTCATTTTATCTAAGTATGTAGTCACATCATTTAAACCATGCATTTCATTCAAGATATCTGGATGCAACTCACATTGAAATGCTTGCATTGCATCTACATTGTTGTTTGATAAAGATTGCAAAAAGTGATCGATTAATCCATTTCGTATTTCATTCAAAGTATAACGAAAATGAAGAAAAAATTCAAGGCTATCAAATAAATAATCTCCTACAGTGTAATAAAATGATTGTAGTCTAAATAAGTTTTCAATTTGCAAAGAATAAAGGAGGGGTGAAAATTTATTCAAACTGAAAGAGAAATAGGAACAAATAGAGAAAGGGCATCAAACAACCCTATTCAAGATCAACCAAGTGATCAAATTGATGGGACAAGCCCATTGGAAGTTGAGTCTTATAAAAAATGTTCCAATTACACATATGGTCAGAAGCCCACTTCGCCAGACAATCAACAACACTATTCCATTCCCTGGGAATATGAGTGAAAGTAACAGACTCCAAAGAAGTACACAAATTATGAATCTGGTCCACAATCAAAGCTAACTTCCAACTAACAACTTTAGAATGTTGTTGATTCAATAGACGTATCACCACTTGAGAGTCAGATTCGCAGATAAGCATTCTTCACAACATACAAAATAGCTATGGCCTCCATCAACTTGTTAGTGTGATGACCTTTATAAATTGAAAACATAAATTGAACATCCCCTACACTATCTCTACCAACACCACCAATACTGGAAGGGCCTGGATTGCCCTTGGAAGACCCATCCGTGTTGATTTTAAGAACACCCTGCGGAGGGGCACTCCACTTCCCCACCCTATTTATCTTTCGCAAGGGATGTCTACACATCTTTCTTAGCAGTTTTCCATGTGAGGGGGGAATATTCAGGTGATTATTGAAAATATCCTCCCTTGGTTCCATGGCCTCATAAGTGTCACATTTTGTAGAAACAGTTTCCCCCAAAGAATGGAGAATTTTCCACCATAAGTGAGGAACCTCCAAAAACTCATCTTAAAGATACGACGGTTCCTCTCCAACCAGATATGCCAAATAATAAAGGAGGGTCCAAGAGTCTAGGAAACTTGAAGGAATGAAGTCTTCACAGGAGCCTTATCCCAGTGAGCAAAGAATTCTGCCAGTGAAGAAACATGCCAATAGGAATGGTTCCACACATTCCACCAAGAGTGCCAAATATGTCTAGTGAAAGAGCATTGGAAAAAGAGATGAGAGACATTTTCTTCACTAGATTGGCATAGAACACACATTGAGGGTCCTTGGAAGCCACACTTGCATAAATTATCCCATGTAAGGCATTGGCTATGGACCACCAACCATAAAAAAATTGCATTTGGGCTAGGAAAACTTGTACCAGACTTGCTTCCACCAAGGCACCTGGATGTCCCCCAATGTCTGTTGGAGAAGATCAGCATATCTTGCTGACACTAAAATTTTTCCAGATAAATCCTCGCTGTCCCAAGAAAGAACATCATTACCAACCAAAGTAGTACACTCACGAGACTGCAAAATCTGAAACAGCTCCTTCCTATTATCCTCAGATCCTCCTGGAGGCCATTCAGATGGGTGTTTCCAATGAAAGGAAGGAGCCAAACCTCTAACACACCCTATCTTATAAAAATCAATTGTGTCCCAACCAGTAGCACTAAAATTTTGATAGAGGGAATGGAGCTGTGGATGAGTGGAAAGGATAGGAGGGTGCCCATCCCAAGAGTCAAGCCAAAATAAAGCTTGTGATCTCGAATGACAAATCCAAAAAAGACCATCTTTAACCAACTGAGCTCCAAACTTTAGCATATTCCAAATCATGGATCCTCTCCCTTCCAGAGAAAAGCGATGAACTTCAACAACATCAATATCTGGAAAATACTTATGGGTGAGAATACGAGCCCAAAGTTGATGTTGGTTAGTACACCAATGCTAGTAAAGCTTTGCAGTGAGAACTTGTCCATTTAAAATAGCTGATCGTAGGCCAAGGCCACCCTCCTTCTGAGGTCTACACACAGTTTCCCATTTAACCAGACTCCATTTAGAAGTTGAAAGGTTCCCACTCCAAATAAATTGATGGGACAGAGCATCAAATTCCTGAAGAAAATACATAGGAGCAGCCTGAACAAAACACCTATAAATAGGAAGGGCTTGAATAACCAACTTTAATAGAGTTAGGTGAGCAGCAGTTGATAGCCATCGATGAGTCCAATGGTTAACCTTTTGTCTTAGCTTATCAAGCAAAACTTGCCAGAAAGATCTAGGATGTCTACCAACAGTAAGAGGAATACCCAAATAAACAAAGGGAAGAGACCCAATCTGAAACCTCAAAATAGCAGCAATACACCTTTGAATAGCCTCAAGAGTATTGAAGAAAAAAATGGAGGATTTGTTCTCATTAACTTTCTGACCTGAAGCTGCAAGATACACATCCAAAGCATGCCTAAAAGAAGTAGCTTCTTGAAGACGGGCTTGTCCCATAAATGAAGTATCATCCACAAACTGAAGATGTGAAAGAGGAGGCAAGCTAGCACCCCATTTCCACCCATTAATCAAACCCTGGTGAGCACAAAGCTTAAGAAAGTGGCCCAGACCCTCAGCCAAAATGATGAAGAGGTAAGGTGAAATAGGGCCCCCTTGGCGAAGTCCTCTAGAGGCACCAAAGGGCTTTGAAGGGACACCATTCACAAGAATAGAAAAAGAAGCTGAAGAAACACAACTCATAATCCAGTTCACCCACTATTGGCAGAAACCAAAGGCCAAGAGGATCTTTTGGATAAAACTCCATTTGACTCTGTCATAAGCCTTAGCCATATCCAACTTAATGAACATAGCTCTCTCTTTTGATGTATGCATAGAGTGAATAACTTTAGAAGCAATAACAATCCCATCAAGAATTTGCTTACCAGCCACAAAACCACCTTGTTCGTCTGAAATCACAACTGGGAGGCATATCTTGAGTCTTTCAGCAATCAATTTGGTGATAATTTTGTAGACAACATTATAAAGAGCAATGGGATGAAAGGAGTCAAGATTGTCAGCACCTTCTTTCTTGGGGATACGAGTCAGTAAAGTGGAGTTCAATGCACGAAGCATTTTCTTATTCTGAAGAGATTCCTTAACCACCTCCAAGAGGTCCATATTAATAATTTCCCAAAATTCCTGAAAGAATTCCATAGGGAAGCCATTTGGGCCTGGAGCTTTACCTTTATTCATCTGAAACACAACCTCTTCAAGTTTTGACATCAAAATTGGATGAATAAGAGAATCATTCATTGCGTTGGTGATAAGAGAGGGAATGCAAGAAAGTATCAAGTTCTCCTCCTCAGCTGCAGGCCGAGAATCTTAAAAAAAAAGGGTAGAATAAAATTGAAGGGCTTCCTTGGTCATAGGAGACTGAGAGGAGATTTGTAGTCCTTCTTGTATAACAAGGGAAGAAATATACCCTTTGTTACGATGAGCCTGAACAAAATGATGAAAAAAAGAAGTATTTCTATCTCCTTCTTGTAGCCAATCAATGCGAGCCTTTTGTTTCTAGTAAATCTCTTCCCGAAGTTCCCATTCTTCCACATCCTACATAGCTTGGGATTCTGCCCTACCAAGAGCCTCTGTAAGCTCAGAGTCCCTGATTTGGCAAGTAATCACTGCAAGATGATCTAGAGCATTCCTCTTTCTAGACTGAAGGTTTCCAAAGCAAGAGGTATTCCATCTCTTAAGATGATATTTGACATATTTAAGTTTCTTCTCAAAGACAAACATAGCCATGCCATAAGTTGGGCCACCCTTTCTCCACCACTTAGCCACCAAATCATAAAAGGATGAGTCTTGGAGCCGCATAAGCTAGAATCTAAAAGAAGAGTTCTTAGGGAGTGCAACAGGAGAAGAAGAGAACTTAATTGGCCAATGATCAAAACCTCTCCAATCAAGAATTTTAGAGCTCGTAATCAAGCCACCTCCAACCCAATAACAAGAAACAAGAAACCTATCCAAACGTTCTGAGATAGCTTCCTGACCACTCCATCTATTGTTCCAAGTGAAAACCCCATTTGAAGGCTTAACATCAATAACAAAAAGAACATCCACCTGGGCTTGAAAAAGATCAGAAGCAGGGCCAACCTCCTCTTTTCTCCTCAAGATTTAAAATAGAATTAAAATTGCCTCCTAAAATCAAAGGAAAATAAGGAGAAAAAGAACACAAATACCTAATGTGATCCTAGAGATGAATCTTCCCATGAATGTCAATAGGGGCATAAACATTTGTCACAAGAATAGTCTCACCAGAGTCCAAGGCAGTAGCCACCATAGAGGTTGAGTAATGACTAGAAATCCACCAATGAGGAGAAATCTTCTGAGGGTCCCAGAACAAAGCCAAACCTCCAGAATTCCCTTGAGAACCAATACTTTGACAATGACCAGCGAACCAAATGCATGGAGCATACTGATGCATAACCTCATCAAAAACCTTAGTCTCTTGAACACAAAAGACATCCGCAGAATGAATTGCAATCAAATCATGAATAAATTTTTTATGACAGGTGCTATTCAAACCCCTCACATTCCAAGAGAGAATGATCATGGAGGGGTTTGAGAAAAGTGAGCATCAATAGGTTTAACAAACCCAGATTCCACCAATAGATCTCCAGTCATTTTTATCTTCTCAAGGTCCGTCTTCTGCCCTTTTGAGGAGCTATCAGCAGGACCTTTCTTAAGGGGTCATTGTTGCACTCCCAGTCGGTGAGATGAACCTTTATTTTGAGATGAAACTAAAACTTCTTTAGCTAAATCTGCCAAAATAATGTCATCCTTTATGGAATTATTTAAAGTCACCTGAGCCACTTGTTGTCCCTGAATAACCTGAATTGGCTCTTGTTCAAGAACTAGTACAACCTCCATATTGACCCCAACACTATTAGAAGTGACCACATGTGGGACTCCTTCCAAAGCTAAATTATCTAGCACCTCAAACCTATTAAAGCCTCCATTTGTCTATCTATCCTTGAATGTCCTCTTCTAACCTCGTCCTCTAGCCTTAGTTTTAACTGGTACAAATCCTTCCTTGTCCTTTCCCTGAGGTTCAGCCATCATGGGAGCTTTCCCTTTGTCCTATTTACCCAGAGGAGGAGCATCTGAAGAGGGGGAATGAGCTTCCTTACGAACTTTAGGGCATTGCCTCAGGAGATGGCCATACTCATGACAAAACTGACATCGAAAAGGTAGAGATTTATTTATCTAACTGCTAAATCCATGATGAAGATCCCAAGAAAATTTCCATAGAATCTGACAAAGGATTATTCAGATCTATTTCAACACAAATTCGGGCAAAATAAATCAACCTTTTATCAAGGGTTTGTCTAGCAACCGCCGCAGGCTTTCCCAAGAGACTAGCAATTTTATGTAAGATATCTTCTTGCCAAAACTCCAGGGGGAGGCGAGGAAGAAGAACAGAAACAGGAACTCAAGAAGGCATCTCTTCAGCTGAATTAAAACCTGCATGCCATGGTTTAATAAATAATCCAGCCTAATTATAAAAATATGGGCCACCTTCAAAAACTCTATTGCGATCTGCCATATTTGAGAAAATAACCATAAAATAGCTATTTGCTGCAAGCATAATTTCCATATCTCCTTCAATCTACCAAGAACATTGGATCCAAGCTTCCAGAGTGGACAAAGGAATGCAAATGCCAAGAAACTTATAGATCAGAGCATGTTTGCTCCAATATGAGACATCTTCTTCCACCAAATCAGGAGAAATGACCAAAACTAGGCGATCTTGGGTTCTAGGAAGACACCCATTAACCTTCTTCATTTTAGGATCAACACTCATATAAAATGTATCTGCTTGTTGTGCATGCATGCTTGAAGAGGACCCATTATGAGCCTTGTCCATGCGAGAAAGCTCCATGACTGATGCCATAGAAATCTTTGCCATGCAAAGATTGAAGCTAGGAAAAAAAACAAAAACCAAAACAGCTGCCAGCAAACAAAAAAAAATCCCCGCAGGCACCAATCAGAAACAAAACCCACCGAAAAAAAGAAAAAAAATACCTTGTTGCTGAAACGCTTCTACAAATCCCACGCATGCAGACCTGCAACCAAGCTAGGGCACCTCCATTTCCGATCTATCATATCGTGAATAAAGATTTTATTTTGCACTTCAGTATTGAAAATTACTTCTAGTTCACATGCTACTTGCAACCTTTTCAATTTGCAAAGCATAATCAATAGTACATTCAATTTGTTTTCGATTGTTTCTATAGCTATCAACATCAACAATATCAATAATTTTTAATTGTGTAATGAAATTCGTAGTAATTGTAATTGTAAATATTTTATTTTATGATAGTATGTAATTGAGAGAGAAAAATCAACAAATAAGAAGTAGGTGTTACCTGATTTTGTAGGAGCGCGTATGTATATTACTGCTTCAATAAGACAAATACAAATAATAAATTAGTGTGTTCATAGATCGCATGAACCACTAAAAAACATAAATCTCAAAATTAAATAAATCATAACATAGATAATTTGATTAGGATAGAAGAGTTAAATAAAGCTTATAGATAGAATTATAACTTAAAAGTTAGAAGGAAAAGTCTGAGCATAATGAATCTGACACAATTTTAACTTAATTAAATGGAGTAACATAAAGTAGTGACATTTTGAACTATAGTTAAATGTATATTGAGTAAACATGAAGTTCCTAAAATTAATGAGACAACTAGTACAGACAGGGCAGGGAACAACTGAGACAAAGACTATGATTATAATATTATTATTTTTATGATGATTTCCTGAATTCCCCTGCCTAGTTTGGAGCCAGTTTTCACTGCAATGTCTTTGTTCTATTATTTTAGAAAAGAGACTTATTGTAGTCATTTATAATAAAAATGGGTTCAATGAGATTATTTAACGAAATAATATGGATTTTTCTATACTCCATCATATTCTCTCGTAATTGGGACTATACAGTAAATTGGGCCAGAATATGTAACATCACTTTCAATATTACAAGTTCTTAATTTATTATACAATATGAAGTTAGGATGTTCTATAATCTTTTAAGTGTTATCTTCGAGGAAATTCAAAAAATGATGAATGAAAGTCCATTAATAAATTTCAACATGTATTGATAAACAAAATAAATTTTTAAAAAATAAATTTAAATTTTTTTTAGAAAATAAAATCAAACTAATATTCATAACCAATATATTTTTTTGAATTAAAAAGGGATAAATTACAAGAATAAACATACTGTTTGACTGCTGAACAACAAACAACAAACTACAATAAACAATCATTATTGATAAACTAATAAATAATATCCTCTTTCTAGTCATCGTTTATTCAAAAATTCGTCACAGGTAAAACCTATAACAGTCACACTATCATAAGGATTTAGAATCCTCGTGTCTTGTCTCTTCTCCTTCAGGTGTTGAATCATGAAATTGAGGTGGACCTACTGGAGCTTACAAAGAAGGTGGTGAAGGAATTCTTCAAGTTGCCACTTGAAGAAAAAGAGAAGTATGAAATGGTTCCTGGCACAATCCAAGGATATGGTCATGCTTTCATTTTATCAGAGGATCAGAATTTAGATTGGTGTGACATGATGGCCTTGGGAATCAAGCCCAAGGCTCTTCATAACGAAAAAGTTTGTCCTACAAAGCCTATAGAGTTTGGGTAATCTATGCAGATTTCATTTCATTTTCATCAACTAGAGTTTTTCTATATAGTAGAAATGGGCACAACCATTGAAGTATTTTTTATTTAATACAGATAGTTTTATCTAGTTTTTCTCCTATTGTATAAAAATAGTAATTCGAGCTAAGTTCTTGGATTCAATTAAGTTTATCAGATTTCTACATTCTATACTGATGGATGCCATTGGTTTCAAAATTAAATTGGGAGAATTTTGGTATTAATATTTTAGATTAAATTTTGTGAACCATTATTAAGATTAGATAGAATAGAAAAAGGAGAAAAGTCATATCATTCTTGGTATGCCATCATCAACATAAAATAGAATACTGAGGGAGAATTTAATAAGATAGAACAGAAGAAGGAGAAAAGTCATATCATTCTTGGTAAGCCATCATCAACACAAAATAGAATAGCTGAGGGAGAATTTTTTCTTCTTCAACTGTTATATCTCGATCCTGATGATAGTGTGACTGAAACATGACTTGAGTAGAAATCAAAACTAAAATGTTTGAAAGAAACCAACCACTCTATAGTACGACACAATAATCGTAATAACCAATTGAACTCTGCTAGTATGGCTAGTTGTTTTTGATAAGTCAATGTAAATTATCTATTTCCTAAATCAATGCAAAGCATACAAAGTTTGTTGAGTTGGGATTGCAGCCTCATTTCTTGTTTGATGGACTACTGGAAAATTTTCTTAATTTTTCTATGAAGTATTCTGATCAATACTAATATGCTTGACTCGATACTTGCTAGTACATTTTTCATTACCCATCACTAAAATTGATTACAATTCAATATCATTGATCAAAATGTTCATTCAATTTGGGATTTACGTACAGAAATAGTCATTGTAAAATGAGGCTGTGTTATTTTCATGTGCTCTGGATTGCGCCTTAAGATATGACGAATAGCTAGAGCGAACGATTTAGTTCAGATCTTGTGAGAAAACAGAGGGAAATGTAATATGATAGGTGAAATTTATAGGTTATTCCTCTTTATTGCTGATTGCGAGCTTAAATCATATCCAACGAAATCGTGGGGCTCGTTACTGAAATTAAAAAGTAGGCTTTATTTATAGTGGAAGGTAAAAAATGGTTTATAATGATTGTACTTTGTTGGGTTTTTAAGGTAAAGTGGTTTATAATGATTTTTACTTTGTTGATTGGAATAACTTATTCACCTCAAGAAAAATTCAAGAGAATAATCTTTTGATTTATTCACTTAACTGAATTACACAATGTAATTATTTTCCTGATTGCTATTAAAGTTTCGAAACTTTAAATATCTTCTAAATCAACTAAATAAAAATTAGAAATAAAATTCTTTTGAAAAAAATGTTTCTAATTTAATTTTAGAGTTTTTAGAAACCTAAACTACTCTTAATCATTAAGTGAAATCTTTAAAATCTCAAAAAAAACTCATTGGATAAAAAATTCCTTCAAGCAATTCTATCTTCATTATTATTGGTTTTTTAAAAATCTATTTTAATGGAGTAAAAAGATTAAATCTCCTAGTATTTCGTATCTTACACAAAGCAAATTCACATCAATATGCATTTTAACCGATAGAAATGGAGTCATACTATAATAGCTGGATTTAATACAGAAGGCAGATTAACTGAGAAATTATATATCGAACAAATAAAAAATGACCGTTTCCACAAAAACTGTCAATGAAAAATAATATAGTGAAGAGGAGAAAAATACTAACTCAGCAGAAATTTTTTTTATAGCAGCAACCGCTAGATTGAGAACAAATCTACAAAATAAATTACGAAATGAAAACAATAGTCAAAAATCCAAAGTTTGGCTAAATCTTGACATTGAGAAAAAAAACCCTTACCTGGTTTTGTGCAACATAAAAACTCCAAAGATAGTTTGTGTGAATTGTAGGCTTTTAAAGAAAATCATCATTGCATAGTGAACACAAAAAAAACTTTGTTATGGACAGAAGTTTCTATGCACAGAAGTAGTGTTATGGACGAAAGTTTCTATGCAGACAACTATTGTTATTATGGAAATATTAAACTGCCAAAAACCGAAAGTTTCCATTTTGAAATTAGATTTTGTGTATCCCGTAAAAAGGGCGCCTATAAGACATTAAGATTTCAACCAATCATATTGAAGATAAATAAAATTTTTAAGTTAAAAATTAAAGATTTAATTTTTTTAACTTTGGTAGAACTATGTTGATTTTCATAAATATAATAATAACTGCTTATGATTGGTTGATTTTAACTAACTAATAGACACATGTGAATGCAAGTTTCTATGCACAGAAGTAGTGTTATGGATGGAAGTTTCTATATAGACAACTATTGTTATTATTGAAATATTAAACTACCAAAAACCAGAAGTTTCCATTCTGAAATTAGATTTTGTGTATCCCGTAAAAAGGGTGCCTATAAGACATTAAGATTTCAACCAATCATATTGAAGATAAATAAATTTTTTAAGTTAAAAATTAAAGATTTAATTTTTTTAACTTTGGTAGAACTATGTTGATTTTCATAAATATAATAATAATTGCTTATGATTGGTAGATTTTAATTAACTAATAAACACATGTGAATGAAATAGTATTGCCTACGACAAGTACTAATAATGTATATGCAACAAGATACTATTTGTGTGTGCGAGTTCTTCAATCATGATGCACTTTTCATTTACTTGCCTCTCATTGGTGATGCTCAAGCTCTCCTCATCTAGGATAATTTCCTCCATCCACCTCATTTAATCAACACGGTAGGTAGTCTATTAATTTTAATATCATATAACATAATATATTTAGTAACAACAATTATAAAGTTAACATAGTCACACACATAGATTATTGGAAAAGATGTTGGGATGTGGTAGAGGATTAAAAAAATTGATATAATTTTGAAAGACCTTAATAATACATTTGTTTCTCTAATGCCCTTAAAATTAGATTGCAACTCATTTTTTAATTTCCACTCTACATCATTATGTCATACCATTTATAAAATCATTACCAAGGAGGTGGCTGATGGATTGAAATTGGTTCCCCCTCACGTATAAGTTTTTTTGATAAAGTTGGTTTCATGGTAGGAAGAAATATCACTCATGGGATTATTGTCACCCATGAAGCTATTTGTTTAATAGTAAATTCTGAGAAAAATAAATGATTAAATTAGCTATTAGTAAAGCCTACATTTGGACAAGTTTTTTTTTAAGATTCTTCTAGAATGAATTTTTAGCTATATCTCCTCTCTTATATTCTCTACTTTGGTTAATGACAATTTGTTTAGTTTCTTTGAAGAAACCCATGAAATTAAGAAAGGAAGCCTCATGTATTTGTTTCTATTTGTGCTAATTGTTGAAGCACTTTGAAGAGCCATTAATGTGCTAAGGGATAGTTGAATTATGAAGATATGAATGTTATTAAAATTTTATATTATTTTTCTCTAATATTTCAATGACTAATTTTGTAAATAAAAGAATTAAAAGAAAATTGGCGTCCTCCTTCAAGGAGTTCTTATTTCAACAGTCTATTAGCATTAACAATGAGAAAATTGATGATTTGTATAAACATAATAAATTTTAACAAGGCTCCGAACTATAAGATAATGAAATGGATTGATGTGATTAGTCTATTTTTAGATAAGATTATTTTTTTACAATAAGATATATAGTTAGAAATAGAATATATGAACATTGATTCAACCTCTTTGCTTTTAAAATAAGCTTTTAGTCAATATTCATTATCATTTCTTAAACAATTTTACCAAAGATTGTAATGGACAATGAACATCGCTTTTACTTCTTTACTCTTAAAATATACTCCATATTTTTTTGGATTTGGTTTTGAAGTTTTTTTTTCAGAAGCTCATTTAAGCATCATCTAAGTTATATTTAGAAGAAAAATATAAAGATATTTTGATAACAAATATTATTTTAGTATTCTATTTTTAAGAATTTTATGATAAAATTGAATGAATCTTTGAAAATACATTTTTAGAAGACATCTAATTAGACATGCTAATCTGATGAATTGCATAATGAATTACTAAAAGTACGATACACCGTAGGTAAAGCTCAGATTGTTGGGTTTTATGCCAGGAGTGTTCAAGCAGAGTATGAGATTTTTCATACCTTCTTAATTAATTCGTAGCTATTATTATATCTTCAAGTAAATTGATATAAATTGTTTACGATGTTATGAAATAAAGATGATGACGGTGTTGTAAAGTATTCTTTGCTTCTATATTATCTGCTCAAATCTTTTGATTGGTCGAATTCATCATTGATTAATCGAATTTCATGTTGAAGGGCTGCAAATCTTGTCCTTTAAATACTTCAAGACGGCCTCTGTTCCACGTTCTAAAATAGCTCGTCTGATGCGTCTTAATGGATTCCCGCTCAATCTTAAACTCTGCAAGCATGGATGTAAAAGCCCCAGTTCTGGTGGAAGCATTCTAATAGAGTTGTCTGTTAAATCAAGTTCCACCAGGCATGTTAAATGCTGGAAACTCTTTGGAATTTCAGACAGATTATTCTGGGCTAAATCAAGAATTCGAAGTTTTCTTAAGCTGCACAAATCAGAAGGGACATCTTGCAAACGCATTCTCCTCAAATACAACTCTTGCAAATGTGGCATGTCTGACAGTGCAGGAGGCTGTGGCAATGAATTAGCTGAAATCCCACTCAGATCAAGAACCTCAAGCTTTGGTAATGCTGCAAAGGCACCTTGTGGGAACTTACGAAGTGGATTTTTATCAAGTTTCAAGCACCGAAGATTGTAAAGAGATGCAAATACTGCACCAGGCCACTCCTCTATCTTGTTATCTGATAGAAGTAGTACTTTGAGTGAATTGCATTGTGAAAAATCACTTGGTAGTTCTTCGATTATGTTTTTGCAGAGATCCAAAGCCAGTAATTCCCCTGATTCCCATACAGCAGCTGGTAGGGTTTCCAAGCCTAGCCCACCGATGGATAATTGCTTTGTTGATGATGCCTCCTTAGAAGCCATTTCAATGAAATCCTCAACCTGGCTGGGGTCTTGGGGTTGAAGTGAAGACTTGCAATGGATGCATTCAAGAGTCAGATGCCTTCTGTTGGAGATTGGGCTGCTACCCAACTGTAGTGATTTAGCAGGGGAGATGCCATTCAAGCCCCTGCAGGTGGAGACTGTTGGAGTGACTGGGCTGATCCCCCAATAAATCAGTTTAGCTTTGGAGATGCTACTGAAACCCTTACGGATGGAAGGGCTTTGTGTGCCTGGGCTGCTCCCCCAGTCTAGTGGTTTAACTGGAGATCTGCCATGCAAACAGAATTTCCTCTGGGTGGAACATTCAGATGTGGCTGGACTACCATGCAAAACCCTGCAAGTGGAAGAGCTTTGTGTGTTTGGACTCCTCCCCCAGTCCAATGGTTTAGCTAGGGAGCAACCATGTAATCCTCTTCTGGTAGAAATCTCTGGTGTAGCTGGGCTGCTCTCCCAGTCTGATGATTTAATCAAGGGGCTACCATGGAAACCCCTGTGAATGGACAGGTCTTGTGTATTTGGGCTGCTCCCCAACTCTGGTGGTTTAAGTGGAGAACTGCCATGCAAACTTCTGTGGTTGGAAGAGTCTTGTGTGTTTGGGCTGTTCCCCCAATCTACTGGTTTAAGTGGTGATCTGCCATGCAAACTTCTGTGGTTGGGAGAGTCTTGTGTATTTGGGCTGCTCCCCCAATCTAGTGGTTTTACAGGGGAGCTACAATGTAAACCCCTGCATCTGGAAAGCACTTTTGTGTCTGTGCTGCTTCCCCAGTCTAATGGTTTATCTGGAACACACATTTTAGCTGGGGCACTGCCATGGAGACCGTGGAAACTGTAGAGACTTCTTGTGTGGGGAGTATTTTCCCCAGATGCAATAGGAGATTCAGTATCTTCAACAGGGGATTGATCCTGTCCATCTAAATTCATCCTAGTACGAAGATGCTCAAGCAACGCCTCTGTAGTACCAAAATAAACCCTGCTTCTTGGCCCTCTGAAAGGATTCCCCATCAATAGAAGCTTCCTCAATGTGGTCATATTGCCAAGCTGTGCCGGCAAACTAGTAAGACAGTTATCCGATAAATCCAAGACCAAAAGTTGCATCTTGCATGCCTCCTCTGGAAACTCTGTTATCAGATTACAACGGAGGTCTAGGGTTTTCAGCGATGAAAGGGTTCCAAACTCCATAGGAATTGAGGACAATTGATTATGCCCTAGAAAAAGCTCCACAAGCGAAGAGCACCCACCAAATGACGAGGGAATGGCCTTAATTCTGTTCTGATGTACATCAAGACGGACAAGCCTCTCGAGCTTTCCAATGGATTCAGGTATCTCACTGAGAATGTTGTTAGCAGCATTTATTTCCTTAAGAAGAGTGCATGAGCGCAGTAAATGGTCAGGGAATTTTGCAATCTTATTACCCTCAATATCTAATCTCACCAAGTTAGAACAGTGAATGAGTTCATCCGGCAAAGCTGTTAAATGGTTATTTGAAACCCTAAGTTCTTCTAGCTTTCTACATTTCCCAATATTGCTTGGAAGCGAGGTTAATTGATTATTTGCACAATTTAGGGTTACCAGTGCATAGACAGAACCAATTTCTTGAGGAATTTCTGTCAACAGGTTAAAAGACACATCTAATGATTTGAGCATTTTGAGCTTGCCAATTGCAGCGGGAAGATGAGAAAGTTGATTGTGGGTGATGTTCAGAACTGTGAGACGGTTGAGACGCTCCAGTTGTCCTGAGAGGGTGCGGATGTTGTTGTGAGCCAATATCATTTTTCTCAAATCCACAACCTCCCACCATTTCTCTTCTTCTCCGAGTGAATCTAAATAATTGTAAACCTGCTCTGGTACTTCATTCAACTCACGATTTGATAGATTGAGAGAGCCTGTGGCCCTTGCAGCCTTCATTACACTATCCATATTCTGATTCTGCACTTGCAGAATTTTTTTGTTAACAAGTATTTATTCAAGCAATTGAAAAATTGGCCTCAGACGACTCGGACAAGAAATCGCAACAAGTCGGGAGAAAACATGCCAGGTTGAAGGGGTTAATTTAGCTTGCAAAATACATTTTGAAACATGAATTCGATCGGTCGCGTCACTACCCATATAATTAATTTTTTAAAAACAATATATTCAATCTTATGTTCTATAAGATTTTTTGGGAAATGGTTTGATAACTAAAGAATCTAAAATTAAAATTTAGATATATAAATCATGTATATTTTAAATATCATAATCTTTATTCATTACTATAAAGTTATAATGAACTATATTGTAGAGATCTACATTTTCAGCACTATCAGCACTATCTTGTGTGTTATAGATCAAACTTGCACATCAAATCATTCCTTCATTGCTTTGATTCAATACCAAGAGGCTCATATTCAACTAATAAATGATTTTATGATGTCATATTTTTTTAATAATTTGATGAAGGCATTTATTTATTCAGCTGTATAATTGATATTTAAAATAATGTAATGGTGATGACATTATGTTTGCGTTATATTATGATAATTTAATAATTTTTTAATCTTTGTAAAATATTCTAGAATTAATCCTATAGTTTGAGGTGTACACAATAATCATAGATATTTGTCATTATGAATTGATAAATGTTTCTTATATTATATGCAATTGATATTTTAATTATTTCATGAATATAAATTTTTGTTAATGACAAGCTAACTATTGTCTATTGACATGAGGTGGATGCAAAATGGTGTTTCCCCCTCTCCCACATTGAGAGAGTATCCAAAGGAAGTTATATGATGAAAATAAAAGAAGTTTAGACTATGATAATTTAAGAACCCACACTTGCACTAGTTTGATGATGAGATGAATGTATTCTAAGCATGTGGATGATTTACTTAATATCATCTTTTGAGTTAGTCTTTTCTTTTAGACGCATTTGAAACAATTGACCTAGGTTTATGTTTATCATGCTTAGATTCAATCATTAATACCATTAAGTGCATCTAATTCATAACATTTATAATATTTTCGAGTCAATAAATTATATTAAATAAAAAATATTTGAAATAGATTTAAAAGTTTAAATTAAATTAATAATGTTTAAGAAAACAATTACCTATTTTTCTTTTAATCTTGCAAATGATAATGCTTGTTAATAGAGTCAAATTTAATCCATTTTATTTGATCTTTTAATATCATTATTGGTAGGGAGGAGTGTAATTTTTAGCTAAAACATCTAAATAAACTATTTATTTTAGTGGAAGCCAAAAATAAAACAGGCATTCCATTTTAAAGGGGAAATTAAGTGGAGAGATAATGTATTTTCTCTCTTCATTTGTTTCAATGTTGGAGTAGTTGTGTGTGAGGATTTGTGTGAAAGCTTAAAAGTTTTCTCTCGGAGCTAAAGGTGCTATACATTATTACATTTATTTTCTTATATATTCACTTTTTTTAGAAGAAAATTCTATATTTTAAATCTATAGTAAATCTTCTTTTAGAGTTACACTTTTAAATGGATATAGATATTTTATGTAGGCATTGTGATTGATCATAGCTATTTATTATCAACTTTTTTTGACATTTGAATTTCTAGATTTGTTTGCCTCTTTTTTTATCACTACATTAATAGAAATTAATGTGGGTGAGGATAATTGCTTTTGAATAGTAACATTTATGGTATGGCTTATACATATACATATACATATACATATGGAAAGCTAAGTACTGAGAGGGGAGGGATGAATCAATACTTCAAAATTTTTTAACTAAATTTCTTAACCATTCACCGAATTCATAATTTTACATATAACAACATAAAAATTATAAAATAACATCATGAAACACAACTCATAACACAATGATTTTCATATCGCAAAAATCCTTGTTAGAGGAAAAAATTACGGTGGGGATTACACCAACATAGCATCACTACTACAATAAAAAGTCTGCTCGGTTAAAGCTACAATGTTAGCTATTTTTGATAGCTTACCCTGTTTAGAGTATTAACCCTATTAAGAGTCTAAAGACCAATTAAGTCTACCTTGCTAAAGGATTTTACAACTCTAATATAAGAGGTGTACCATGTTAAATGATTTACAATATTAGACCTATTCAGGTCCACTCAGTTAAGAGCTTTTACGATTCCGATTACACACTTAATCAATACATAAACTTGTCTGTAATATTTGCATCAACTTTTGCTTATCAGACTCAATATGCTCAATAACAATTTACCTCATACTGTTCTTCACTCACAATATCAATTCTTTACTCGATAGATTCAACTCTGTATCACATTCACACTCTACTCTTTACTGTTCTGTTACTCGTTGGCTTCTCTATTCATCACCTTCAATCTTATCTCTGAATGATAATCATCTTCTCCCTGTAATTTCTACTTCACATCATATACTCACTCTGATTTTCACACTCTAATCCATTTTATACTTAATTCTAGAAGTAGTGGAAACATTCTAGAATCATCTCCTTAAGTGGTGCTAGCATTGGTTACTTCTCTAGTGCATATATCACATTTAATTCTCATTGGAAAATCTCACCTTGTAATCATACAAAATCATTATATTTAAATCTCCAATGTTCTGTGAAACAAACTCCTCGAGATTTGTAAACCATTTTCTACTTGGTGTCCAGATTCAATGTATCTATAGATTCTTCTTGTGTCAGATTGTGATACTCGATAATACATTTTTCTCTTGCTCGGTAACATGTATCTTCTCTCGGTTCAGTAGATGTTGTAGCTCAGTACTTCTCGGTGCTTGGTTTGCCTTGCTCAGAGTCTTGACTTCCTTTGCCTTTACTGAAACTTTCTTTCCTTTATTTCCTTTTCCCGACTAGCATAGCCTTCTTTTTTGAATTACTTTGACAATCATTATGACTTAATTATAACTAATGACAAAAAAATAACTCTATAGGAGTATCAATCTCCCCCTTTGACATTAGTTTGGTATCTTTGTTAAAAATCTTCAAAGTCATCAAAATTTTGTGTCCTTAAGTCCTTAGCAAAATTTGACCATGTATACATTCCTCGATAAAGTCTATTGCTCCCCTTGTGGTAATACTTCTTATATGTATATCTATCCATCTTCTGTACATATTTATTCTTCATACTATACAATGTATCCATTTATTTTGTACTCTCCTTTTTCTTTTACTTAGACAATAATATATGTCTATCCCTTTATCTACTATTCCCCTTTTATTTCATATATATATATCCACCTTTTTTAATAAAAATGCCAAAAACAATTACTTACTATTTATCTGGTGGAGGGATCTTAGCAAAAATAGATTTATACCTCTCTTGTGCATCTTTCGGATCTTAGCAAAAATAGATTTATACATCTCTTGTGCATCTTTCAGTGATGCCTTCCATGAATCCTTGAGTGTCTTTAACACTATAATCTGTTCACTTATATAAGTTGTTAGACTTTCCATGCTATCCATAGCACTTACATTCGGGGTATTTACTAAGTCTTTAGCCTTATGAGTATACTTATGTAGTGACTCAATCTGTGGTATCAAAAATGTTTGTAGCTCCATGAGTTCCATTATGATTTTATTCTCCTCTTTCCTCAAGTCATGTTGCCCTCCCTTTAGGTGCTTCAGCCTTTGATAGTATACCTTAGCTAGCTACTCAGTTAGCTCCTTCTCAACATTTTTATCTTTTGCTTTTATGTCCTTTGTGAAATTAGAAATCAAACATATTTTCTAAAATAATGAAAGAATATCTTGCAATTCTTTTTCCAACTTAGTAACCAATACAGAAAATGTTACCTTGTCAAGTGCTACCGATTGAAGTAATTCTTCAATGATCTTATTTTCTATTTGCTTTATATGCACTTGCATCAAATATTCGGTGGTCTCAGTACCTGGTTTATTGATTTGTCTTACCAGTTCACTTAGTTGACTGTATATATTTCCTTTCTCATTTATGTCAGTCTCAGATACAATCTCATGTAGTATTTCTTTGACATTATCAAGTACATCTATTTTCTACTTCTTTGCAAGAAATTTCTCTTGTGCAACTTTCCTCTTTAGTAAATCTCCAAACTTAGATAATTCCATGGGGCTCATGGTGGAGATGTCAACCTTCGGTATAACAATAGGTTGGCTCAAATAAATCTGCAGCATTTTTTTGTTAACAAGTATTTATTCAAGCAATTAAAAAATTGGCCTCAGACGACTCGGACAAGAAATCACAACAAGTTGGGAGAAAACATGCTAGGTTGAAGTGGGTCAATTTAGCTTGCAAAATACATTTTGAAACATGAATTCGATCGATCGCGTCACTACCCATATAATTCATTTTTTTAAAACAATATATTCAATCTTATGTTGTATAAGTTTTTTTGGGAAATGGTTTGATAACTAAAGAATCTAAAATTAAAATTTAGATATATAAATCATATGTATTTTAAATATTATAATCTTTATTCATTAATAAAAAGTTATAATAAACTATAGAGTTCTATATTTTCAGCACCATCTTGTGTGTTATAGATCGAACTTGCACATCAAATCATTCCTTCGTTGCTTTGATTCAAAATCAAGAGGCTCATATTCAACTAATAAATAATTTTATGATGTCACAAAAAAAAATAAAAAATTGTGATGGAACTTTGTATTTATTTACTGATTTGATTAATTTAGCTGTGTATAATCAGTATTTAAAATAATGTATGGAATAGATGACATTATGTTTGCATAATATTATGACAATTAAATGATTTTTTTAATCTTTGTGAAATATTTTAGAATTTAGCCCATAGCTTGAGGTGTACACAATACTAATAGATATTTGTCATTATGAATTGATGAATGTTTCCTATATTATATGCAATTGATATTTTAATTATTTCATGAATATAATTTTTTGGTAATGACAAACTAACTATTGTCTATTGACATGAGGTGCATGCAAAATGGTGTTTTCCCCTCTTCCATATTGAGAGAGAGTATCCAAAGGAAGTTATATGATGAAAATAAAGGAAGTTAGACTATGATAATTTAAGAACCCACACACTTGCACTAGTTTGATGATGAGATGAATGCATTCTAAGCATGTGGACGATTTACTTAATATCATCTTTTGAGTTAGTCTTTTCTTTTATACACATTTAAAACAATTGACCTAGGTTTATATTTATCATGCTTAGATTCAATCATTAATACCATTCAGTGAATCTAATTCATAATATTTTTGAGTCAATAAATTATATTAAATTAAAAAGTATTTGAAATAGATTTAAAAGTTTAAATTAAAATAATAATGTTTGAGAAAACAATTACTTTTTTTCTTTTAATCTTGCAAATGGTAATGGTTGTTAATGGAGTCAAATTTAATCCATTTTATTTGGTCTTTTAATATTATTATTGGTGGGGAGGAGTGGAATCTTTAGCTGAAACATCTAAATAAACTATTTATTTTAGTGGAAGCCAAGAATAAAATGGGCATTCCATTTTAAAGGGGAAATTAAGGGGAGAGATATAAGAGAAGGTTCCTTACATGTATTTTCTCTCTTCATTTGTTTCATTGATAGAGTAGTTGTGTGTGAGGATTTGTGTGAAAGCTTAAAAGTTTTCTCTGGGAGCAAAACCTGTGCTATACATTATTACATCTATTTTCTTATATAATCATTTTTTTTTTATAAAGAAAATTCTATATTTTAAATCTATATTAAACCTTGTTTTAGAATTGCACTTTTAAATGGATATAGATATTTTATCTAGGCATTGTAATTGATCATAGCTATTTATTATCACCTTTTTTTTGACATTTGAATTTCTAGATTTACATGTCTCTTTTTTTTATCACTACATTAATGGAAATGTGGGTGAGGATAATTGATTTTGAATAGTAACATCAATGGTATTATTTATATATATATATATATATATATATATATATATATATATATATATATATATATATATATATATATATATATATATATATACACTTATACACACACATACATATACACATATACATATGCATATGCATACACATGCACATGCACATGCAGATATACATATAATGTTAAATTTTATAATTTATCATATTTTTTATTTACTTTGAGGTTTATTTCAAGAAAATAACTTAATATATATATTGTTTTTTTTCATAAATTAAGATTATTTTTCACTTCATCAACCCTCTTTACTTACACATCTATATATATTCAATCTATCTTACTGAACTACGTAGATATATATTTGTATATATAGTAGTCATTTATACATCTATCAATGCTCTCATCCCTATATATCAATCTTAATATTAGAACTTAATGTCTTAAGTCAATCTTGTCATGTACAAGATTAACATTGAATGTCTTATGTCATATGCAAGATCAATTACATGTCATACAAATTGATATAAATTTCAATTCTTTTCCCACTTCCACAAATTTTTGTAGCCATTATGAGCTAATTTAGTACAAGTTTATGTGCTTGATTATTGTCTTGGTATTCTAATGGATTGATTGTGGTTTCACTTATCATATAATTCCTCCCCAGCAATCCTATCCTTTAAAGAGAAGAATCACAACATGAACACTTTATTTTGGGGCAATAAAAGAAATTTAAATATGCTACTCTATTTTTAAAAACAAAATCAAATTCTTTCATTTTAGTTTTAAATTAAAAGTTCTATACTTAAAAAACATTATATTGTAAAATCCACGGTTGTCATTGTTCAAGAGGCGTGTGTTAGCACTATGAAAAATTCATATAGTTTTGAGCCCATGTTCAGAGAATTTTCCTAAGCAAAGTTCAGTGTTTCAAAAGAGTGGTTTGAAATGACCTAGTTCAAGAGCATACAGAGATGGACCTGATAAATTTCATGGGATACAGCTTGGAGAACGGGTTCAACACCTTTCGTTTGACCTATGCAGTGGGTTCCAGTTCCTAATTGAAGAATCTAAAGTGTTTAGGGCGTAGTTGTTTTGAGGTGTTCACCTAAGGCTTCATTTTGCCAAAATGACAAATCAATATAGCAGGCCCTATTTGTATCTGAATATCTGGTGTCCTGTTATGTTTCATGGCCCGCCACTTTGAGGATGTTTACAATGTGTATCAGACAGCTTAGGTTTCGAAGCTCAAGTCTTTTCGAGTCCATTTGATAGGTTTTTCATTCCCCCGAAGTTGGCTCTCTAGATTAGTCCTGTTTATCTAATCTGTTTAGTTTTGTCAGTGGCCCTATTTGATTGGTTATAACTTTTGACCCTATGACTCAATTGACAAATTTCCTTTTGCAACATATTCCAGTGGTCAAATACTTCTTGTGTTTCAATTTTTAGGCCATGAAAAATCCATTAGCCCAGTTTGCCAATCTGATTCTGTTTGCAATTTCTAACTTTTTAATGAGGATCAGTTGTACTTTTTAGTTGGAGACCCTGTTTGGATAAGTGCATTAAGTGTTCTGTGATTGATCAAGAGGTTTCGGTTGTTGCATCGTGTTGTAGGCATAAGAAAGAATGTTCATGCCAATTTTCAGACTCTCATGTGTTCGTCTGACATGTTTTCCAAAGCCATTTAGATTGCAGATTATTAAGTTTCTTCAGTAGTGCACAGTTTAGTTTTGTCAGTAGCTCACTTTGCAATCCTGCCATTTGCGCCCGGTTCAAGGTTAAGCATAATTGAATGGTGTTCTGTAATGTAGACATCAAAGTGAATCACCTTGTTGAGTTTCAGTTTATGACGAATCTGATTGATGACTTTTCCCAATCGATTCCAAACCCAATTTCTATAAATTTGATGGTTTTCAGTTCAGGGTGTTCTGAGGGCACAACTTTGGGTATTATTTCCGGATAGCCAATTGATCGTATGATGAAACTAGTTATAGACTTGTTTTCTACATGCCGAAGAGATCATATACCCAGGGTTTCATGTTATGAAGTTTCCATTTGATCAGTTTACGAGATCGAGTAAAAGGGTGTTCAATAATGACGAAAGTGCGGATAGCAAATTTCTCTAAAGTAGCCATTTTCTTAAATTCATAGCTTTTGTACGGTTGATCATTTTCAGTTGGCGGTCAGTTCATTTTGATCCTTGTTGATGAAATTTCTTCCACTTCCAGTGGCTTGTCTCCAACTCAGCGTCTGATATTTTTTGATCGTCTCTTTTCGAGGCAGTCAGCAGTGATTTTCAATTTGTGTTCGCCGGCAGTTTTGAGTGAGCGTTTTCAAAATTTAAAATCTCTTGGCTCGTTCATTTATAGGCGATGCCATTTTGCAGGGTTGTTACCTATAGTACAAAGTTTATGTCGGCCAATTTTCAGCTTCCAACAATAAGTTTTTGGCAATGTTTTTAAAGGGTGGCTGGAGGTGTTTTATTCAAACTTGGCGACTGGCAAAATGATGGAAATTGAAGTTTTTTAATATGCGATTGTCTGGATTGGATCCGGTTGTGAATGCCAGTTGTCTTGGTGACATTTTCGGGGCCGGTTGTTTGAGTTCAAAAATTTTTTAGGCCGGACCCACTTGGGGTCCAGCCTGCCTCATTATTTTAAAGGCCATGTCGTCTTCATTATTTGCAATTTAGAATGATCTCTTCAAAGAAGGAGGATCCAGGTTTCACAATTGTCATTACCAAGCACAAGGAAGCTAAATTTGGTTTCAAATATTCAGTTGAGTAGGTGGAGACGAGGGTTCTTTTTTGAATGACAAATGGATAAATACGTAAAGAAATTTTTCTTTGCCACAGCATTTGGGATTTCTTTGGTTCTCCATTGTCATTTTTGTGGAATATCTTTTCCTCTGACTTTTTTCCTTACCACTTTCCTCATGGTTTTGGAGAGCGGTTCCATTAAGTGTTTTCATGACAGGGAGTCAACTTATGACCAAGAGCAGACAAGCTTAAAGTATGTTCATGAAGTGCACTAGCTGAAGGATCATTGTAAGCATGGATGAGGTTGCCCCTCCACATTGTGAATGGTCCCTATGCCATATATCTGTTGTAAATTGCAAAGCAGTGATCTGTGCAAGTGAAGAGGAGAATCCAGAACCTTCCACTAGCATTAATTCAATTTTCCACCATGTTTTAAAATGCTTTATATACACCAGGCCCGCAATTGATATTACTCATATACAAGGAAGTAGTGTATGCACCGAGGGAAAGAGTTTGAGGCACGTTTTTACATTGGATGGCTAGAAATTGCATCGTGCACCAATTTGGTGAGTGCGATAGGGAGGAACTTATACATGTTTTGTCAAGAACTCTGGACGCATAAAATTATGAGGGATCTATACCAAATTTGTAGAGTTGCGCACTCTCCAGGCCTAGCACACATGAGATTTCACCAAGATACACATACTTTAATATGTCTGTGCACATGTGTAGGAGGGAAGACTTCTGTTTTAACAGAGGAGTTTGAGCTGCTTGCATGTGTGGAGGGTGCTTTGTGTACACCAGAGGCTACGTGATTATCCCCAGGCTAGTGAAAGTGCCAATTTGATGTCATGTGTTGTTATTGGTATGATGATTGGGCATACTAAATTGGATGTTCTGCTTTATATGCACTAAATCAGTATGTTAGGCGCATTTTCTCTGGTGCCAAGGTTTCCATTATATGTTGCAAAAGCCTCCTGAGGTTTATGTGAGGTCTATATGGGAGATCTCAGCTCTGTGTTCCCCCCACTACATGTAATATCTGCAAACTAAAACCGTGAGTCCCCTATGCTGCGCGCTCTCCATTATGGAGTAGGGCATGTGAAATTGGTACATATTATTTTCAAAGGGTATCAACTTTGCAAAGCGACCCCAAGTAGTCAACAGGCGTGAGCAATTTTGCAGAGGTAACGTGTTTGTGAGGGAAGATGTGGTTCATGCGCAGGTATAGGGAACTATTTTAGTCCCACATTTGTCATG
The DNA here is from genome assembly GCA_027943335.1 of Chamaecyparis obtusa. Lineage (NCBI taxonomy): Eukaryota > Viridiplantae > Streptophyta > Pinopsida > Cupressales > Cupressaceae > Chamaecyparis > Chamaecyparis obtusa. The sequence continues at coordinate 3,921 of BSBK01006353.1, read as the reverse complement.
TGTACATACAATGAAATGTTTAAAATAAACAACACTAATATGGAATGTAAAGACAAGTCAAAGAAGAGGGTTATCTGATTCCATCGCCTTGTGGGCCCACCTTGGGGCACGTGCACCAGCTGGGCATGAAGACTATAATATTTTGACAAAAATATATGAGTTTGCATGTCTATTCTTGCATTGGGATGCATGCCAAATCTAGTGGTCATCGCCAAAGGGCCAAGTTACAGTTGCACGAAGTTTAGCATAGCGGGATCAACGACGAGGTGACACCTGTCACCTAATGATGTGGAGTAATGTTGTAGTTTGGCGCCAAATGGATCTGTGGATCAATTAAAATGAGACACTTGGCAAAGGGTGATGACGAGGTGAAAGATGCACAGTTGGTCGGCTACCTCGGGATTCATGTAATTCCAAGGATTGTCGTTAAGGTGCAAAGGAAAGATGCTCACTATTTAACCATGGCGGTATAGCAAGATGGTGACACGTGTCATCCAGTCAGCTGCCAGGTAGATGCACGATCAATGAGGTCAGCCAATCAGAGAGCAACATGTGGCATGGGTGTGCTAGTAGTCCAACGAGGCAATGAGGTGGATTTGTGAACCAGTCAGAATGTGACAAGTGGCATGTGGGCCCGTTTTCAAATTCAAATGTTTGCATAAAGTTGATTTTCGAATTTATAAAGTTTGACTATAGTGAAAAATCAAAAATTTAAATAATGGAGGCTGCTCACAGAAAAATGATTTCTGGGTCTTATTTTTGACCAAACATAGACATATTATATATCGTCGGAATCATCGTGAAATAAGGAATGCAATGAAGGCATTTATTTGCAGTTCTGACAAAGTCGGTGAGAGCAATAATGGACTGTGTCATCCGAGGTCCAGTTTGGATTAGAGTTGCAGATATTTTGTAAAGTATGTTCTAGAATGTAATCTGATTTCAGATTTGTTTTGAAGATATTTTGATGAATCTTAGGGTTACTAGTCTTGCCCTAAAAGGTGCCCTAATTGATATTTTTGTATCCCTCTTTCTATAAAGGGAATTTTGTAACCATTTTGAAAAGGTTGGCTGGAAATTCTTGACACAGGAAGCTGAAAAGCTCATTGTGTATCCTCAGTCCAGATTGTAACATGTTTTGCAGGTTGTATCAGTAAAGGGAAAAAAACCTTCAAAGTCGTTTGCATATTGTCTAAGTGCAGTGTTCTGAAATAGTTTGTTATATTGGAGTTAGAATCCTTACACTTAATGCAATTTCAGTTTTCAGATCTCTCCTTCAGTTGTGTTTCTTGGGTTTTGAGTTTTCTGACTCTTTGCACAGGGTTTACTTGTGTATGTGTTTTGTCTCTCAGCCTTGATCTAGGATCAGGTTAAAAGTCTCTGAGTGAAACATAAATTCATTTAGTTCACTCAGGAAGGATGTTTGTAAGCAGTGTATGAATCTGGTTTATTATGTTTATGGCTTGGAATCTAGCTTCTTGTATTCTGTATCTGTTTCAGATATATTGCCCAATGGATAAGGCACTGATCAGAGATTAGTATCTCCTATACTGGTTCATCTTTGGCATGATTGTTTATATTCTGCAAGAATCATTAAATCATTACCAGTATTTACTTTCATTTACATTTATGTGTTGTCCTACCCAGTGATGGAGGATCAATGAACAATAGGTTGTTGTTTAGTATTCTCTCACTGTTTTCATCTGTTGAAAGATCCAATAAAGAAACAGGCGGCAGAGTTAAGACTATCAGTTAAGAGTTAAATACTATTGGATCAGGTGTACCCACCTTGGTTTCACAGAGCCAGAAGCAGAAGAGGGACTATCCATCCCTATAGTTGGTCCAGTTGCCTATAGATTGCCCACATTTGGAACTAACCAATCCTTAATATCCATCATAGGCATATTGGTGTCTCTTTGAGTGTAAACTCCTTTTCAGGAACCAACAGCGTGCAAGATGATCTAGATCCTTTGGGCCGTCAGATTTTCTTGTTGACGGTTTTCACTTTCTCTTCTCCCCTGATAATTTTTTTCCATTTTTACTTGGCATTGACACTGTGTTTCACTCCTCCACTTATTTATTGACCCGTGGAAATTGTCTCATGAAGCGTGTAAATTTGCAGAACTCGAAGCTTTGATCATGAGGAGTGACTCATGTGGGGCCCATTCAACCTATCATGTCCACCATTTAGATTGATGTTGCTCCTATTCATGGTAACTCATGTTCATCGTAATTCCTTGATTAAAGTTTAATTTTTAAACTTGTTTCTCCCACCCATCAATTTTTCATATGAATATATTTGACGAGATACTTTTCATTATGTCGAAGGTGTTTCCTATATGGAAGGGATGAGCTAGAATGTAAAATCCACAGTTTCCATCATTTAAGAGGTGTATAAGATGATTTGGATCCTCAAGGCCGTTAGATTTTCCCGTTGATGGTTTTCAATTTCTCTTCTCCCCTAATAATTTTATTCCATTTTTACTTGGCACTGACACCATGTTTCACTCCACTTATTTATTGACTCATTGAAATTATCTCATGAAGCGTGTAAATTTGCAGAACTCGAAGCTTTGATCACAAGGAGTGACTGTTGTGGGGCCCATTCAACCTATCATGTCCACAGTTTAGATTGACATTGCTCCCATTCATGGTGACTCTCATTCATCATAATTCCTCAATTAAAGTTTAATTGTTAAACTTGTTTCTCCCACCCACTAGTTTTTCATATGAATATATCTGACATGATACTTTTCATTACGTCGAAGGTGTTTCCTATATGGAAGGGATGAGCTAGAATGTAAAATCCATGGTTGCCATCATTCAAGAGGTGTGCAAGATGATCTGGATCCTCTGGGCTGTCAGATTTTCCCATTGATGGTTTTCACTTTCTCTTCTCCCTCGATAATTTTGATGCAGGGGCATTCTAGGGTACTTGGTGAATCTGCATGGGAGGTGTGTGTTTGGTCGGTGTTACTCAGTTGCAGCCTTGACCGATGGTCTCAGTCATTGAAGGAAGCTTGGTCACTCAAGGAACTCAGTAATCTCTGGCGCTCGGTGAAAGTGTTACTTGATAGTGCCTATGGTGCTCGGTCGACACTGGTGCTCGGCGATGCTTGGCATGCTTAGTTATTTCACTATTGCTTGGTAGTTCTGGTTTACTGACTAGAGTTCTATGTGATTTGTTGGGCTGACTTGGTGCATTTATTATTGGTAGTTGTTGTTACAGGTCGACATGTTGAATTAAATGTTTGTAAGGCTATTTTGAAGCTGACTTGTATTGCATTTAATATTTGTTGGGAGAGTTAAGGGTTTCATCTAGCCGACTTGTGGCCGATGATTAGTATTTAAAGGGGTGTTTGGGTAGATGTTTAGGAGTAGAAGATGACTTGGAAGACTTAGCAAGTCATATATGAGGTTCTGAAAGCTGGAGTTGGCAAAGTTGTAGAAAAGATCTTGCATGATCTTTTAGATCAGATTGTTATCTAATAGTTTGTAGTGGCAGAGCTAGTGGTTTGCACACTTGGAAACAAGGAGATTGCTTGGAGGCTTGCGAGCTCAAGTTTAGATCCGCCTTAGGGTTTCCATCAGTTGCTGATTGTTTTCAGAGCTGAACTAGCTAAGTTGTGTTGGATCTGTGTGGATCTTGAAGAACTTGTTTCTGTTTATAATTGGCCCTAACCCGGAAGGCCTTACAGTCAGGCATGTTAATGAAAATTGATTTGAAACATCATGTTGTGTTGAGTCTTTCACTGTGTAATTCTGAAGCTGCAAGGCTAGATTGTCCTTAATTGGATCCTCCCTGCCTTGGTCTGCGTCAAATTTTATTCCATTTTTACTTGGCACTGACACCATGTTTCAATCCTCCACTTATTTATTGACCCATGGAAATTGTCTCATGAAGTGTGTAAATTTACAGAA